>PVJA010002436.1:0-11376 GCA_004027025.1 Myocastor coypus | reverse complement strand
AGAAAAATCTTCAGGGAGATTTAGAGATAATAAGAAACGTACACGGAAGCGGAGAGAGGCACTCTTCACAAAGACGACACTATCAAGCTCGAGTCCTCACTTGAAAGAAGGAAAGAAAACTTCCCAACAGCATAAACAACCTCAAGGCAAGGATTTGGAATGCACCGGCCAGACACCTGGAAGCTTGTCCCTTCATCATGGGCCACAAACCTTCTTGACATCTGTTCTGCAAAACTCACACGTCCTATTTCCTGAACGCTGTGCAGGAAAAGCCAAGTTCCAGGACATCATTTCAGTTTCTTTAATGGAAGGAATATTAAAGGCATGTTATTGTGTAAAAAATCATTTCATCAAGTACATAATTAACTATTGCAATCTTAACTGACCAGTTTTTGTTTTTAATAAGAAATGAAAACATGTCAAAGAATATTTGATTTCTCTTCTTCAGATTCTTGCAGCTATGATCAGATGAGATTGGAGTATAAATACAGCCCTTTACTCAGTGAAGAAAGGCTGAAAGCATACAATAAGTCTCATTTGCCTGCAACAGATAGTGTGTGGTCTAAAGAGCACAGGGGGAATATCCGAGGCATATTATGACCCCACAATAGCAAACCATTTTGATTATAATTGTTCCATTTTCCAGAGCTGACACACTACAATATCGAAGACTTCAAAATATCTCTCCTTCTAGGGAAGTATAGTATGATGTGAGTATCCCATGGTGCCCTTCCAGCATGGAGAGATTATAACCTAGATGATAATTTCAAGGGATAAACTTGATTTAGTTCTATACTAGAAACCATTTAGAATCATTGCCTCAACATGGTAAGTAATATTTTCCCTTGACTGAAGAAAGTGGTGTAAAAAGGCTGATTCAGAAAGTACAAACTCCTGGGTCATCTCATGCAGAGTGTGTTGACAATGAATATGCTCAGAATATTTTGAACAAAACTTGTCTTTAAATTATTTTCATCTGAATTAATTTTCCTGAGCAGTAAGCAACAGCAGCTAAAACTTGGGTGGCTATTTGGAACTACTGAATCAGTGCTTAAGAAGACCTGAGCACCCTCAGAACTAATTATCTGGAGGACCAGCCTTTAAATTTGTACACAGCTTCCAGGGTTGTAAATACTTAAAGAAATCTGACATTTGAATTGGAATCTCTCATTTTTTGGTGCATTATAAAAAATGCGTAAGCAGCCTATGGAGCCGGGGCACAATTCAGATAAAGGATTTATAATTAAACTATCTTCATGACACCAGCTATGCTGTGAGGCCAAATCCCCCTCACAAAAGCTGCTTTCTTGGGCTAATACTTATAAATGTCTGATAAATAGCAAAAATCTCTATTACCAGCCTATAAAATAGACTTGATCACTGTTTCCATAAGGTCAGCTACACCACCACCGCTGTAACAAAAGCCTTGGGTTTGTTACTTTAGCATTTGGGTTGAGGAGGCTAGCCCAAGTCAGTCAGCATGCAGAAATGGACACTGACACTTTTCACCAAGGGAAATTCCTATGGTTTCTGTACCTCTGCTATGGCTGTAGTAAATCAGAACCCCACTGCATTGGCCAAGAGTGTCTGCTCTGGGCAGTACCTCCCTCACAGAATCATCTTCTCCACATGCTGTGGAGCCCCGTTGAATCTACACGTACATATTATCTCTACCAGGTTACCCAAGAAAATGCCTCTGATCTCGCAAGTGAACAACCTTGCCCAGGGCCAGGATCACTGAAAGTGAGTGGTCAAATGAAAACTGAATGATCACGGAAGACTTTTTCTCTCCCCCAGGAAAGCAAGTGCTAGGGAAAGATGACATAGAGCATTTGTGACGTGTCAAAATAAAAACCAAGCCTGGGCCTACACAGTACACATGCCCTGGAGAATAAGGCAATTTTACTACAGTGACGTTAGTGACCTAACGGGTGCATCCGAGAATGTTCAGTCTTCTGGAGAAGCGAGTTCACCTCCTCCAATCCTAATGGCGGTCATATGTTCGCTCCCTCTGCGCCCTGCCTCGGACCTCTAAGCGTCTGCACTCATCCTGCCTCTTGCCCTGTCACCGCCACAGACAAGCTCTTTTCTTTGTTTCCAAAATGCAAGGTGCCATCTTCTCTACCTGTGTTCTACTTTCTGCCTTCAGAGACTTCTTCCAACCAATTAGCCTTCTTTGCTTAGGTGTTTTCCTCAATTTCCTTCCAAGTAGAATTTTCTTCTCCGCATAGA
Source organism: Myocastor coypus (assembly GCA_004027025.1). Lineage (NCBI taxonomy): Eukaryota > Metazoa > Chordata > Mammalia > Rodentia > Myocastoridae > Myocastor > Myocastor coypus. Next base: position 9,144 of record PVJA010002436.1, on the reverse strand, counting down.
AATCATTGCCACATGCATAGTTAAAGTCACTCTTTCTAAGATAACTTTTTCTAAACACTTTCCACTTATAACATAGCTCTGTGACAAAAAAAAGAAAGCCAGGAAATAGTGACCTTTTGTTCTCACACTGGGTTCGGTCGGCCCCCTGCCAGTTAGCCTCTGTCTTGCAAATCAAAGAAACTCAGAGCTTCTGCCACATAAATCCATAGTCTACAGTGATTTCTCCAAGCTCTAAACTCATCCATTCAACGTCTTATGACATTTCCTCCCTTGGCAACATCAAAGATATCTCAAGGTCAATCTCAATGAAAGTTTAACTCATTATCTATCTCCTGTAAGCATTCACTTTCTATCTGATTACTGTCTGGGAGAGATAGCCACCCCTCCACAACTCCAAAACCTGAGGTTATACTAATTTAATCTTCTCCTTCACCTTGAACTTTTTTTTTTTTTTTTTTTTTTTTTTTTTTTTTTTTTTTTTTTTTTTTTTGTCTTTTTGAGACAGGGTCTCACTATGCAGTTGAGGCTGGTCCTGAGCTCACTTTTGTAGCCCAGGCTGGTCTCGAACTCGCATCAATCCTCCTGCCTCAGCCTCCCGAGTGCTGGGATTACAGGCATGAGCCACCACGCCCGGCCTCACCTTGAACTTTTAACAACAAATTCTCTTCAGCCTTTAAACTAATTTTTAAGTATGCCCTAACTTTCTGTTTCTAGTATTGCTCTCCTTAGTGAGGACTGATGACTGGTCTTGCCTAAACTATCAATGTGTCTAACCAGATTTTTCTGTTTTCATCCCTGTGTTTTTAAATCTAAGTGGCAGAATGATTTTCCTAAAATTAAAGTTGCTTAATCAATCAGTAGAGCTGAGCATGGTGGCACACACCTATAACTCCAGAACTTGGGAGGCTGAGGCAGGAGGATAAGTGAAGTTCAAGGCCAGCCTGAGCTACAAAAGTGAGCTCAAGGCCAGACTGAACTGCACACTGCACACTGCATACTGCCTACTGCATAGCGAGACCCTATCTCAAAAGACAAAAAAACCGTGATTTTAAAATTCAAATCCAAGCTGTCTAGCATAATAATAAACTCTTTCATCATCAAAGCATGATGAGATTTCTAGTCTCATCTTGGCCAGTTGCCACCTGTCCATATCCTAGACTCCAACCACTTCAAAATACTGTAGATTTGTCAAGTACTATATATCTTTCTTTCCCAAGACTGTATTTGTACTTTTATTTTCTTTTGCCTGCAAACATTCTTGCCTGCTTTTCTTTTGGCTGAATTATATTAAAGCTTCAGAGATTGCTCAAGTGTTGCATTTCCAGGGAAGTCTGCGGCCACTGCCCCCACATGCTTCCAGACCTGTGCTGACATTTTCTTCTCTGTGCTCCCTGGGGAACCTGAGTCTATCACTTTCTAAAACATTTTTTAAAGATGGAATAAGTACACTTAACATGAGGTCTAGCCTCTTCATTTTTAAGCACACAATATAATATTGTTAACTGTAAGTGTAACATTGTATAACAGATATCCATATTTCGGTCATCTTATATAATTGAAACTTTATATACTTTGATGGCAATTCATGGATGGAAATTCATTTTTCCCCTTTCCTCAGCACTGTAAATCAGCATTCTACTTTTTTGTATTTTTATTTTAAATAGTTGAGAACTTCTTCTAAGTGGAATCATGTCATAGTTGAGTTTCTGTAGCTAGCACTGTTCGCTTACTACAATGTCCTCCACCTTCACACCATTGCAGATTGATTGCAGAACTCTTTTTCTTTTTTGTGGCTGACTAGTATTCTACTATAAGTATTTATCTCAATACCCATTCACTTTCTGATGAGCTTATGTTGCTCCACATTTTGGCTAAAGTAAATACTGCCTCAATGTCTATGAAAAGCTAATTAATACTGCCACAAAATCCTGATTTTTGTATTTTTAAATAAAACTAAACAACAATTTAAAAAATTACAAATGATGCAGAATTTCAATAAACAAAGTGATAGGAATTCAACAATGATTATTATGTTACAAATTGTTGTCTTCAAATTCGTTGTTCAGATGAACAGATATAAGCATGCAAAATTAGTCAAAACAAGAAAAAAATTAAACATTAACTGTTCCTTTAAAAATCCTGATTCAATTCTTTTTTTAAAAAATAAATTAGTATAGGGTCTACAGGATCTCACTACATAGATCAGATTCATAGTGATCCTCCTGTTTTCTGCGTCCCAAGCACTGGCATTACAGTGTATGCCACCATGCCCAGTCATAATCACTATCTTAGGGCACCCTGGAGCCAGGGCCTGCATGGCATACCAGAGATCGAACCCGGTCCCTGTGCTCTACCTAGGCAGGTTCTTTAGTCTGCTGAGCTGTCTGACCGGCCCTGATTCAATTATTTTGGCCAAACACCTGGAAGCAGGATGACTGTGTTATATTACCAAGTTGCACTAATTACAGCAGTGCAGTACCAACATAAAGCTATGTGGAAAATTCTGAAAAGCCTCTACACATGTACAGTCAGCTCACCTTCAGCAAAGGTGCCAAGAATACAGATCTGGAAAGCACTTTCAGCAAACAGTGTCAGGAAATTGGTTAGCCGCATGAAAAAGAGTGGAACTGTGCCCTTATACTCTAAACAAACTCTGGCACAAAATGCATTAAAGACTGAAATGTAAGACCCACAACTATGGAATCCCTGGAAGAAAATATAGGGGAAATCTTCCTGAGAATAGTCTTGCAAAAATTTGTGGATAGGACACACAACTTGCCAGCAAACAAAGCGAAAGGAAGTGAATGGGACCTACTTATTGACCTGAAATGTTCTGCACAGTGAAAGAAACAATCAGAAGATGAACGGTGTGGGCAGCACTTCTCCCTCACTTTCTTTCTCGCTTTCCTTGTCTTTCTACACGGTGTATAAGTGCAGGTTCCCTGCTCACTAAGTTGAACCCGGCAAAACAAGCCTTGTAATATTCAAGATCAAAGCTAAAGGAAGATTCTCACACTGCAGATTTTTGGCAAGAGGTGGGAATTGTGGGAAGAAGGCGAGTTGGAGGGAGGAGAGAAAGACAATCGCAGGCATCCTTCCCAGCAAAGTTCCCAGAATGTCCTTGCATATCAAAGGATTGCTCCTTGATTCTTGTTTGTCCCTTGTTTGGACGAGTGTAAAGATGCAAAACCAAACTGGCTCTGTTCACTGTGGGGAAATATTTCTCCCCAAGTATAACAGTTGCACAATCTCTTGGCAGCTCTTCATGGCAAGAGTTATAACCAACCTTGGAAACTTTTACCTTTGTGATGTAAAGATGGTCCTGACTTCTGCTCATTAATGACCGCCTCACAATTTAGGTGGATGATAAAATGGGACAGAACGCAAACAAAATAATGGCAGCACCTTACCGGAGACAATACATATATAAAATCAAGGAAGAGATGATGAACAGGAAGATGTATAGCAGCACGGTGATCACCACACCAAGTACTCCTGAGTGCTGTGTTCTTTCAAACATCCAGTAGAGCTTGGCTGCGTCCGCTACAGGGGCCTCCTCCTTCTGTATAAGTCGCTGGGAAAGGAAAATACCCATAGAAAAAGTAAGAATGGAAACACTGATCACATTAGACTAAAGGCATAAAGACCGTATGGTGCTATAGTGTTTTTAAATTAAATAGTCTAAGTCCCAAAAACTGCCAGATCTTCAGCTCTGGAAAGGGAAAATAATCATAATCATAATCATAATCATCATAATAATGTTGTGTCTTGTGTGCTTAGTTTACTGTTTTTGTTTGTTTGTTTTGTTTTGTTTTTCGCTTTGCCCTTTAAGCCTTTAAATGTATCTACTCAGCCCACTATTCAGGAAGTAAAAGCCAGGCTTTGTTTGCATGCTATTGAGTTTGAATTTAATGAGCACAAGATATGAAGAAATTAAATATGATGATGGAAACATTCCCTTATATCTGAAACAGATTTGATAGGAATTTAAGCTGTGCTATGCATAAAAGAGATGGTTTATTTTAGAAACTTATAAAAAAAAGATAGCCTATTAAATGTGAGCCTGGAAACCAAAGTTTACATTAAGTTAATTTAAAAATAAGCTTTTGTTTTAGATAAGGGAAATTGTTTCATATTGGGTTATAAAGAAACACGTGGTAGCAAGTTTTTTAAAAATACAAATTGCTAAGTCCCTGTAGTATCAGCATATAACTTCATTATACGTAAAACATGAGCATTCTTTAATAACAGTCATCATAATATCAAGTGGAAGTTATAAGCAATGAAAGTATAAAAGAAGGTATATTTTTTCTCCAAGACGAAAGGAGAAATGGCTTTAGTTTCTAAGCTGACAATTACATAAGTATAGTTTAAGACACTTAAAGTAGCTAATCCAAATCACATATGTGCAGAAGAAAACAGAAACCTAGACGGGTTAATTTGTATTTTCTCTACACTAAAATATACTATAGTAATTGGGCAGTGACTAGAATTCAGGTGCCCCGATCTTCAGCGACTGCTTCTTTGTCTGCCACACTAAAATTTTCTTTTTCTGCTCAACACTTGTCAACCAGCCTCCCTGGCGCAGTGAGACCTACTGTGAGGACGCTGAACAGCAGACCGCTGAGCGCTGTCTGCCACGCATTCCTTCTTTGCCAGGTCTTACTTTTTATGATTTCTCAAAGATTAGAAAGAAAAAAAAAAAAAAAAAAAGGGACACTGACTTCACTGGTGAGTCAACAATAAAAACGATATGTTTGATGCGAGCAGATGACTGATGTGGATTAAATGAAGAGCGCCTCAGTGTCCTAGAGGATGAGGCAGGGCTTTCAGAAGGCGGTCGGAGCAGGGGGGGCTCTCTGCTCATCAGTGGAGCTCGGAGATTATGAGACTGGGCCAAGGGCTAAGAGGCAGGAAGCCTGGGTAACCCCGAAGGGTTTATCTCGCTATCGGGCTCTTGTTTCCCTTCCCACTTTCTGGTTCCCAGCAGATGGGAGGCTTTGCTCTGCCCCACCCTTCCCACAATGCTGCTTGCAGCGCAGCCCGCAGACCCGGTGCTGGACCTGGCAGCCAGAGTAAATCCTTCTGCTCTTCACTTGTGGGCCTTGATTCTTTAGCCACAGCAGCAGGAAGGTGGCTGGGATAATGACCACATGTGTGGATACTGATCACTCCCTGGACCCAACTCTACTGGACCCCTCCTAGCTTTACACAGGGAAGATAAAAGGTAGAATAAAGTTATTCAAAAATGCTACCATCTATGGCCGGCTCATCCTGCCCTGGGGGTAGGACTAGCACAGCATGTGGTGCTAGGGATCGAACCAATGTCCCTGCAGTTACCTAAGCTTTCCTAAGCAGGCGCTTTAGACTGCTGAGCCATCTCACCGGTCCCAGAGTTTAATTTTCAGTGTGTGTGGGGCTGGTGGTGAATATGTAGTAAGCATACAAGTAAGACAGCAGATAAATAACTTGTGCCCCGTCGATCAATACTAGGAGGAAGACAAACAAAAAAGGTATGGTTGGCGTGTTCACCAGTTCTCTCTCAGTGTGACGGAACTCCCGAGATAAGGAGCTTACAGGTAGGGAGGGCTTGTGGTAGTCACTTGCAGTGTTTTCAGTCACAGCGCCTTGCTTCCTGTGTTTTCCATCTGTGATAAGATGGTGCACCATGGTGTGAGTGTATGGTGACGGAAGGTGCCCACCTCACGGTGGCCAGGGACCAAAGACAGAGCAGAGGGGGGGCAGGGTCCCAGCAGCCCTCCCACGATACACCGTCCTACCTCACTTCCTCCCCCACCCCCGCTCCTAAGGTTCAGCCCCCGCCCAAGAGAACCACAGGAGCCTTAGGGACACATTCAGGATCCAAGCTACCGTTGGACCAAGGACTGTTTGCTCTTCAACATGGCTATCACACAACTCCTCACACAGAGGGTGAGGAGGAAAGAGCCACGGACCTGAAGCGGCATTCACCACACCCTGCTCATGCTATGTCATTGTGTGTGAGCTGTTTTGTCTTTCTCACTATGTTTTAAATCCTTCCGTGGACCACTCAGGCCAAGGCTAACATCATCCCTAGAGCATGGTCTTCGTGGGACACGGAGTCACAGCCTTGGGCTGTACGTCTGGCCCCCTGCCCTTCCTATGCTGGAGCTCTTCTGCTGCTCTGCTTCTGCTGCCATGATCTGTTTCCATCTGGAGCCAACTGCTCATGGGCAAATTAAAGCTCTCTTTCTTACAGCTCTGAGTGTGGTGTGCTACGGCTCAGCAGGAAGAAGGTGACTATAATAGCGAACCTTAGTGAGCACCAGATCCCCTGTGAATCCCTTCCCAGAGTCCCTTGTGGATGCCTGTAGTGTTGTATGTGTCAATTCCCAAGTGATGCTCATACTACTGGTTCAGTGATCAACCTTTGAGAATCACTGCCTTACATGAGTACATCCCAAACTTCCGAGTGCTACTGAGTCACCTAGGGAAAAGATAAAAATACATGTTTGGTTCCATCCAAGTGCATTTTGACAGGTTCCTAGGGAAATCTGATTCCCTGCTGCTCATAGGTTTAGAGATTTTTTTGAAAGGCAGCGGAAGTAGATGTCATCTTCAATAAAATGTGATGGATCCTAATTGTAAAACTGATAACTTTGGAGACTTGGAAGAAACATTAAGCTCTTCCTTCCAAGGACAAAGAGACACTGGTGCTGTATTCATCTTTAAGAATCCAAGTCAGTTTCATCAGGTTACAGACCTCACACTGGTTCTAAGGTGGCCATGCTGGAGGCTACTTTCCTGAAGATTACATTAGAGGGCCCAGTGTACATTAAACCTACTCATTTTGCCATTTGCCTTGGATGCAGTGGGCTGGTTGGCCATTAATCTGCCTAAGGACCTAAGCAATGGGGAATGAATGCAGTTCTATGAGTGTTACAGGCATTCCTTCTGAGAAACCCGATAGTCATAAAGGCCAGCTGCTCCTCTCTCCCAAAAGGCTTCCCATCTGGCATTGCAGCCTGCGCAGTCCCAGCGTCACACCCACTCAATATGCACATCAGGCCTCTGGAACGGATTGGGAGACTCCGGGGGACATGGTTCTCCTCCAGTACAGATGGAATCGTCCCTGCGTCTCCTGCTCAACAAACCTTGACAGCACCATCTCCTTCTTGCGAGTCTGGAAACTGAAGGAGTAAGAAGGTGAGACCAGTCTAGCTGGATCCACCTAGAATCAGGAGTCTCATCAGCCAGGGGAGAAAAGTTGGAGATAGGTTTGGAAACAACATTTCTGGCTCCAACAGTGCCCTGTTCTGCAATGTCATCAGGTGACCAGCGATTCTGAGGCTAGAAAGTGGTCACCACTGGCAGGGTAAGTCCGCCTGTCAAGTGTCCTTGAGCTCTGCTTGGCCTGTGGCTTTGGCTCCAATCCCTAGCAGCAGTGCTATGAACGGGCCACATGGGTAGGCTCTTGGTCCCTTTCATAGTGTTAAATAATCTACATGATGAGGAATAATAATTGCACATGTTGGCGAGGTCAAAGCTGTCTAGCCAAAGTCATTTCCATGTAGAAATAAGCAGTCCAAATTTGCATATGAAACCTGAAAAGATACCAGTGGGTTCCAAGTTTTAAAGACACCAGTTTGGTTAAGAGCAGCCCAGGAGGGCCCGGCAGGATGGCTCAGTGGTCTAAAGTGCCTGCTTAGGAAAGCTTGGGAGGCTTTAGGGACCGCGGTTCGATCGCCGGTACCACATGATGCACCAGCCCTGCCCTCAGGGCAGGCTGAGCCGGCCATAAAAATAAATAAATAAATAAACAAACAAACAAACAAACAAATGTTCTGAAACAAGAAAAAAATAAAGTAAAAAAAAAGAGTAGCCCAGAAATGCACAGCAAGTGAAAGCTCAGCCTGGCAAACAGCAAAGGGAAAAATGCCTTCTAAAATATCCAGCACCTTGTTGTCCAAGATGTGGGCCAGGGAGCTGGAATCATGATGGAACTGTGGGAAATGTAGAATCTCTTTCCCCTGTGGTGAATCAGAATGATCATTTTAATAAAATCCCAGGGAACCTGTGAGTACCTTAAAGCTTGAGAAGCATTGGTGTCAGATACTACAGTCTGAGGGAGAGATCTGTTGATCTTATTTACCTCTTGTAGTGCGCAGAACATAGACTATCTCCACCAATGCAGTTGGCACCGTACTTGGGTCTTTAGTTCCAAGCACGTATTATTGATAACGGAGTCAATGTCAGACACAACAAGTAGAATCCAATTAAATACCCCTTCTTTGATCTACTTGGAAGAGTGAGCATTAGCTAAACCCATATACCGTCCATACCAAGTGTGAAACTTTAATTTCCACATGTATTGCACACATGATACTGTTGCATAGTGTAATTTTACAAGTAACTATTTCGTCATTTTTATTAATACATGGTTTTCATCTACTTCCTTTGCTTAGAGCTGTATTTATGACAATGGGCTCCATACAAACATTTGGCTAAAATTCAGATTTCCTGTTATCTATCAGAAATGCTTCAATGCATGTCGATACCATGTTAAGGTATGTTTTTGCTTGAATTATTCCATGTTTTTCAGTAGCTTTAATTTTCTTTTGGTCATCTAATACAAAACTCCATACAACTTAGTGGTTCTTAGATAAAGCTATTGAGGTGTGGGTCAGGGGGCGTGGTTGCAGGCAGGGCAATAGAGGATGCTCACTGTGCCTTGCTGTGCTGGGCTTCCACTTTGCAGATCACACTGCATCCTCAGTCCTGCACATGTGCTCCACAGAGCCTCCCTATGCTGGCCACTGTCCGTGGTTCTCAGACTATGACCTTCAGAACAGCAACTGGGAGCCCGTTAGAAATACAGACTTGGGGGCTGGTGGGATAGCTGAGTAGATTAAAGAGCCTGCTTAGGCAGAGCACAGCATGCCAGGGTTTGATGCCAGGCATGCTGTGCTGACCCTGCCCCAGGCTGTGCTGACAGTTATTGAGACTGGGTGTGGTAGTGCATGCCTGTAATTCCAACGCTTGTGAAGCTGAAAGCAGGTAAATCACTACAAGTCGATCTGTATGGTGAGATGCTGTAGACCCTATAGACCTGGTAGACCCTGTCCTAAATACAAGAAGGAAAGAAGGCAGAAGGAAGGGAGGGAG
>PVJA010002435.1:0-107236 GCA_004027025.1 Myocastor coypus | reverse complement strand
CTTTATATTACATTCAGGCTCTCTGCCTTAGCTCCCGCCCTAGGCTACACCCATAATCCCAGAAGTACTTCCACCCATAATCCCATCAGTACTAAAACCCATAATCCCAGGGATCATGGATCAAGTCTCAAACTCTAGAAGTCCCCGCCCAATGACTCCATGAGGCTTTGGGGGGACAACTAGACATAAACCATAACATGTAGATTTCTGGGTGGCACAATAGAGTGAGGAGACTATATGCCTCGTGGCTGTCATCGCTCATGTAAGGTCGCAGCTGCAGCTGATGTCCACAAGCCTGGTAAGCATGGGTTTCCTTGTGGCAGGCTGCCTTGATCTTTCAATGCAGGAGGTACCAAACCTGCTTTACTGCACTTTTCTTTCCAGTTTGATGCTGTATTGCTGCGAGGTTAACTTAACTCTTCTTACCCTTGTTCTTGGTCTCTCTAGATTGAGTGAAAATTTTGGTTCAATTTCTCCATTAGTTTCCCATCACTGTAATGAGGGGAAAAAAAAGAGAAACAAACAAACAAACAAACCTGGGTCCAAACTTCTCCTGCCACTTTTCAAATTTTTCTTTTGGAGTCCTGCTTTTGCCACGCTGAAAATGTTCTTAGTCCTGATTTGTTTCTTTTCCTGGGCTTAGGGAGAGCCGGAAGCCAAGGGCTGCTTTCACTCCATCCTCTTCTGGCTGCTTCAGGCAAAGTGGGTGAGTAGGTTCCTTTTAAGGCAGGGCCTTCATGGCACAGATGGTTACATTAATAGGCCTGAGGAAGCTTTTCTGCAATCCACACAGGCAGGCGGCTGCTTTAGCCAACATGGCCGCCAGAAACTGTCGCACTGTTGCCATGGTTGGCTCCTGGCATAGAGTCAGGTCTGCAGCCACTCTGTGCTCAGAGATCTGCCAACTGACGAAAGCCTACAGCTAAGCATGGTCCCAGGAGTCAAAGGATCCCCAAGAAGGGGGTGCAGATGCTGCTACAGCCGACAGCACAGCCTGCTGGGACTGGGTAGAGTCAGCCTAGGGGCAATCCTGAGGGCGCGGGGTAGATGCAGTTACCTTCTCCCCAGGGCTGTCATCTAAAGTGGCAGAAAGCTGCCATGGACAGACATCTGTACCAGGACAAGCAGCTGTAGATCTTCTTACTCTACCTCATCGCCCCATACAAAACAAACTACTGTCCCTGAAAAAAAAAAGATTTGTATTTAGAAAAACAATTGCTATCAACAGATCCACTTAGGGGGTTGCCTCTCACAAAGGGGTCAGAGAGTCTGCAGTGTGGTATATCCCAAAGATTGTGATAAGTTATTAAGCTAAAATGCTTTTTTATTTTTTTTTAACTCTCCTTGCCTTTGCAGGAAACCAGTGGTTTTATTGTTTTACTCCATACATGATTCTTATTGAAGATCCCCTTTGTTTGCCTAAGAAGTAGTAGTCATAACCTCTTTATTTATGGTTATAACCATAAAAGTTTAAACGGGTTGTTGTTGCCCAACACGATTAATGCATCGAAGGGTAGACCCTGATTTAAATGTAATTGTCCTATCTGTCTATCTATCTATCATCTATCTATCTATCTATCTATCTCTCTAGCATCTATCACCCGTCTACCTATTTATCATCTATCTTCATCATCATCTTGTTCTTCTATTTAATGTATTAATAACTCAAAGTATTAAACATTTTTTGAGCTCATATCAGATTTATTTTCCCAAAAACATTTCTGATATTTTTTAGATTTCTATAAACATTGGTCATATGAACAGGTTTTCTTTTTAAGGCAGTAATAAAATAATAAATGTCATAAAACTAGATAGTATAGTGTTAGAAATGGTTATTACAGCATATATTATGTTAAAGCTGGTTGCTCAGATTATTGGATAGGCATATAAGAATGATCAAACAATATAAGTTGTTATGGTTTGTGGATAGGTGTCCCCCCGTGCAAAGCCTCATGCAGTCATGGGGCAGCTTCTCGAATTTGTAATAATTGATTATTGTAGTAATGGACACTGCCTCTCCTCTGAGGTAGGTGATTCACATTTCAGCGTAAGGGAGGAAGAGAAGTTAGCTGCTTGAGCTACTGCTGCTCTCTCCCGTCTCTTGCTCTTAGCTGCTGCCATGAAAAGTTGCTCCCTGTCATATGCTGCTCTGCACAGCTGAATATGGGCCAGAACCTCCAGTAACTGTGAGCTAGATAAACCTTTCCTTCCCTCATACTGAGTGTCGGGTGTTTGTCCCAGCAATGAGAGAAGAGTAACTAAGACATAAACATTAACTGTTCTTTGCAGTGAACTAATAGAATCTAGTAGTACAATTATCGCAGTTATTCTTGCCTTCGGAAAAGTTTCTTTACTTTTCACAATGTGCATTATACCTTTCAGATCTTACTCTTCCAGTTTCTCACACTAGGGAGACAATATGATATCTGCATATATGAGTCTGGATTATTTCTTTTGAATATAGTCTCTAATTACATTCATTTGCTTATTTTCAGTTTAAAAAATCAGTGAGCATTATTAAATGGGGTAGATAGGTACAACATTTATGTAAGGCTTATAAATACAGTCTTTAAAGTTTGAAAATATAAAGGTTAGGCCTATATGTTAATGTTCAGGTTTAATCCTCTAAACATTTTATATAAATTGGCTTACATAAATATTCAAGACAATAGTTTAAATACTTATGATTCACATATTAACAGCTGTATAATTTAAATTAGATTATACTAGTACCGACATATTTAAAGTTGTGGCATATTTCCATCTAATTCATAGCAAAATTTGGTTACACAACAGACATCCTACCAGGAATTAGTTTTATGAATGCAATGTCTATTTCTGTTTGTAATAAATTAATTTTTCCTTGCTGAATATACCATACACATAGTTTTGAAAGCCACTGTGTCCTGATGAATGACCTACGGCTATTATTAAGATAGCCCAGTGGGGACCCCATGGTCCTAGAGACGTTGGCCATAAGGCTCCCCTGGGATAAAAACAACGGCAAGCTCACCCAGTTTGTTCAGTTTTTGCCCACTAAAGGAACTTTTCAGATTTTCTTTGTTTTTATAGAATCTTGTGTTCTCAAGTGTGAATTAGCATTATTATAAATTTAATACTCTATGATTAAAATTTTAAATGTCATGTCTAGGGTATATGGTTTTATTAAGGAATTAAAATTATAAAACTAAACTAAAAGGCAAAGGTCTATACTAAAATAGTTTCATCATTAGCCTTTCGGCTACTAAAAGTGAGCTTGAAGAGCTAAAGAGTCTTTAACTCTTAGCCTAGGAAATTTTTTTGATGATTAGTTTATGATTGGTTAAATAACCCTTCTTATTTCTAATATATATTTGGGAATAAATATACTATATATGCATATATATATATATATATATCAGTTTTTTATTATGATAAACATTTTTAGACTTAGAAACATATTAATATAAAGATTTTAATGCTAAATTTATTGAGACATCAAGAGATTACTACAAAGTTATTTTAGGTCTACATTTACATAATGTGCTCAAAATGAGGCTCATTATTTTCCAAATGTCTATTTGTATGGCAAACTCCAGATGTGTGCAGTTGTATACTGTTTTTGTCTGTCTGTTCTCTCTCTTTCTCTCTCTCTCTCTCTCCCTCTCTCTCTCTTTCTCTCTCTCTCTTTCTGTGAATCTAAGCCTTAAAGTTACATTTATAATGTAAAGGCTGTACGTAAGTATAATACAGTAATTAATAGGTCCCCTCTTTTATACAATGTGTATCTAAACCTTGATACAAAATGATTAAAATTTGACTTTAAAAATTTTTAAAACTAGTTCTGTCATTTAAAACTTAATCTATATCTATTGGCATTAATCAAGTGTTTGCTATTATATAAATGAGACAATCTAGTACATTGGATAATAAGTCTACTCATGGTAATTAACAGTGTTTGCTAAGTTTATAAATCACCCAAAATGTCCTTAGTTGTCAGCATAGTTACACTGTATAAAACCTATTAAAAAAGTTTAAAATTTGCTTTTAGAATAAAGCTAAATATTTTCAAATATTTCTTTGTAACTGTAAAACTAATTATTATCAACTTCATGGTCCATGAAATGAATTTATTTTCCCAACTATAAAGGCATTCAAGGATGTAAAAGGAAAAAAAATTCTAAAAATGCCTTACCATTGTGACAACTTGTAAGCTAAGTTTTTACTATGATAAACGTTCTTAGGCTTGGGCTCTCTGCTTTTCCTTAGTTGTGTTCCAGCTACTTCTGTGCATCCAAATGCGCAGATGACACAGAAGGCCTCTGTGGCTCATCCTTACGTGGCTGCGACATAATTGTGTTGTAACAGTCACAGGTACAGTCACTGCACAGCCCAGGAAAGGTCGCTCAAAAATGAAACTTAGGCTGAGGATGTAGCCCAGCATCACGGCCCCTCCTGGCAAGCGGGAGGACCTCAGTTTCACTCCTACCACCTAATAAAGCAACAAATCAATAAATATTAGGAATTAATAATCTGCAAAGTACTTCTATAAACAAGTACATGCTATTTAATTGGGATGCTTTCGAAACATATCAAATAGAGTAAAGTGTTATTAATAGCAAATGTAGCTAAGGTTTTTTATCATTTAATATCTTAAAATTACAGAAAGAGAACTGTCTAAAAAGTTATTTTACACTGAAAAAAAGTTTAAAGGTACTTCACAAATAATCATGCTAAAACGCTGTTTCCCTTGATCTCAGATCTTCTCTTTATCGTTGTTACCTGTTCACATTCTACTGGGACTCAGTTTCTGAGAGATCTGAGACTGCTCACAATAACTGTCCTCAGGTCACACTTTCCAAGGCTTTGGCCCTCCAAGGTGAGCAAAGACCCAGGACATGAGGGTGCTGTAGAGAGCTGCACAAGGTGGGGCCCATCAACAAGCTTTTGTGAGAGCAACAAGGTGCTCGGCTTAATACTTCGCTACAGGCAGACTGGGGCAGAAAGGTCCTCTGCAGGGAGCACAGAGAAGCAGAGCTTTTGTATAGGGACTGAAAGACTCAGAGCCTGACAAGAGAAAGCGCAGCAGGAGCAGCACCACCGCGCATGGGCTTTGCATCAGCAAGAACAGACACGTGGCTGCCAGCTTGGCCCAGGCGCAGAGCCAGGCCTCAGAATTAGATAATGACGTCATAGCCATTCTGTGCCACCGAACAAGAGAAGTTTATTCGCTTTTATTCTCCTTTTGTACATAAATGGCTTTTATTATTTTCATAATATAGTTTGGCTTCAGATTATGAGCAGCAGACTGAGTTGCAAATTAGATAGATGGATGGATGGATACATAGACAGAAAGACAGACAGACAGACAGACAGACAGACAGACAGACAGACAGGTAGTAGATAGCTCTGTGCTTGTTTGTTTAGGTTAAAATATTAAGTGAAAGGAAAGTTTGTGATTCTTAGCTAGCTGTGCTAGGTGGGAACTTCTTGGTCCTGAGTTCTTTGCCTTTGTCTTTCCAGTCGATTGAGTTCAGCTGCCTTTGTCCTGATGATTCTGAAGAATCAGGCTACCTCGGTCCTGCTAATTGCTGGCCTCCATCTGCAGAGATCAAACTGGCTTAGTAATTGAAACTTCCATCTTGTGCTAGAACATTCTTTGCTGCTTCTATAAAAACCCCTGGTTTTTGGGCGGATGCATCTGTCTAGGGAATACTTGATTCCACAAGGGATTCTTGGTGAGCTCAAATCTGGTCTCCTCCTGCATGGAGCACATTCTTTAGGACCTGAGGCTGAGTTGTTTCTCTCTATAGGCCCCAAAATGAGTCACAGGAATCGCATAAACTGTGTTCCACAGACTCCACCAACTTCACCCATAGACTACATCCTTGGATATATTTGACCCTTCCAATTCAGTCAAGAAACAGTTTACCATTTTAACCTGATTTGAGTTCAATATGAACTACACAATGGTTAGAGACTGGTATGAGAAGGCAGTTTAAGTTCAATTTTCAAGTTAAAGCCTTTCTACTTAAAACCAAAAGGTAGAGTAAAGCTTCTTAATTCAGATTTTTGATACTTTTTGATACTTAATCTCAGGAAAGGCCCAGAAATGCTGGTATTTAGAGCGACTCCTAAGAATGATATTTTTGTGCTCCTCCTCCCACCTCTCAGGGCATATGGGTTTCTCCCACCTGGTTAACGATGCAACTTCAGATGGGCACAGGAGATCTTTGACGTATCTATGGGGCATGACCTTTTCTGTATACAACAATTTGGACCCAGAGGAGGGTCAAAAGAGAAAATTTAGATCTACAGCTGCTGCAGTTGACAATGTCTTCAGTCTTCCCAAAATGTCCAAGGATGATCACGGGCAGAGTTTAGACCCTGAGTGCCCTGCCACACCAAGCCAGACCTTGGGTCCTATTCTGAGCATCGGGTGGCTGGTAAGTCTGAACCAGAGCACCAGGAGGTTGACTATTTCTGCCCCTAGAGAGGGGTTAGGCCAAACGGAATCCTCACATTCTGCCAAAACCTCTAGAGATGGTCTCAGCTCAACTCCTTCAGCAACAATGCCACACAGAGTCCAAGAAAGATGAAGAGAAATATTCTTCAGCTGAGGAGGTCACCAGGCTCACTGGATGACCCAGTGATCCCTGTGGAGGAAAAGGCCCTACCTCCAAGAGCTCACACCTTGCACTGGTGTCAGTCTGGGTGGGAGTCCTGGCAGAGTGCATGAGAGAGATCTAGGTCAGGTGGTGGCAAGGGCTGCCTGCTTCAGGATGGAGCAGCATGGTGGTCTCCCACAGATGCTCCCTCTGAAGAGGCCCAAGGAAGCTCACAATGCTGCTGTTCACACATACTGCCATCTCCTAGGAGAAACCCGCAGTACTCCTAGGTATCATGGGTCAGCCTATTGGACAACTCTATTCTTTTTTGACTTAGGTGTCTTGGAAAAACCCTTTTCTAAATCTATAGCCACGGTTATAGATGATTCCAACTTGGAGGTGATTCCTACTTGGAGGTTCTTTGTTCCTGCTCTGATGTGTGCATTTGAAGGCCAGGTGTTGAAGCATCAATTTCTAATTTTCTCACAGTATCCTTAATCCTTGCTATAAAGATATTAACTTAGCAAACATGGGAAAATTCCAGCAAAGAACAAAGTAGATTTTATCTGTTGCCATTAGTCCAAATCTTCTTGACCTAGTTAGCTGATAGGCAGGCTCTACTGTATGGTATAATTATAGTAATATCCCAGACCTAAAATAAAGCCTTCTTCCTCAACACACCAGACAAGAAAGGAGTTACTTTCAATGTCTTGATTCAAAGGCTAGCCCAAGAACCTTTCCCAGTACTGTACTTTTCACAAATATAAGAAAGGACAGCCACCTGGCCTGAGGGCAATAGCAGCTACAACTACAGTAAGACTTTAGGACAGAGACTAAAAGTCCTGACTCCCTATCATGTTAGAGAAATTCTTGAGGTCAAAGATATTTGAAATTAACAGAGGAACACCTTGCTAAGCATTATGCCATGTTCTAGTACAGCTCTGATGTTATTATCAAAGCTTATACTATTCATATTCATTTTTTTTCTTTTCTTTTTTTTTTTTTTTGTATTTTAGGGAAGGGTGTAGAGGGTATTAGCAGTCTCACTAGTAAATCAGACTGATAATGATCTGCCTTTTTACAGCCTCCCAAGAGCTGGGATTACAGGCATGTGCCACCATGCCCAGGCTCAATTGCTGTCTCAGTGTGCCCTGGGGGCAAGGCTGGCATGGCCGTCCTGGAGGTAAAACCCCTGGCCTCTACACCTGCTCATATGCTACTTGGCTGGCCCTTAAAGCTTGTACTATTCTTAAAAACAAACAACAAAAAAACCCTTTATTTATGTATGGCTGGCTTAGCCTGCCCTGGGGGTCGGGTTGGCACAACATGTGTTGCCAGCGATCCAACCCTGGTCCCTGCGTTGTCTAAGCTCACCTAAGCAGCAGGAGCATTAGACCACTAAGCTATCTCACTGGCCCACTTCCCCCTTGATGCTTACGGATGTATAACTGAATCATTCTTTTGAACAAGTTACCTCTCAAACTTACAGCAACAGACAGGCCATGATGGAGATGCCCTTCCATGACCCTGGAGAGGCATTGATCACTGATGGAAGTATCTTTGTCAAAAAAGAAAATCAAATGGCAAGTTGTGCAGTTGTCAGTTTGCAACAGGTTATTGAGGCCAACCCCATTCTCCCGGGGAACTCTGCTCAAAAGCATAGCTCATAGATCTTACTTGAGCATTGATTTTCGAGAGAGAAAAAAAGCTATACATGTATAAAGATTCCAAATATGCTTTTATGATGCTACATATCTATGAAACAATCTAAAAATAAAGTTTCTTGATTAGTACATAACAATTTACAATATACAGCCAAAAATTTCTAAAGCTCTTGGAGGTAGTCTAGCTTTTGAGAAGATTTTCTGTAATTCACTGCAAGAGATTCTGATATGCTGTCTTTATTCTTTCTCAGGGCATCGAGTGACAAAATATGGAAATTCTGAAAGGGGAAATTTTTTTCTAAGTCTGTGGGTTGACTCTTTACTCTGTTTATGTTCTCTTTTATTTAGTGCAGAAACTTTGTGTAATGTGAGATCACAGTTGTTGATTCTCTATAATGTTTCCTGTACAACTGGAATTTTGTTCATAAAGTCTTTGCCTCACCCTGCATCTTCGAGAGTTCTACCTACTCGATCTTCCAGCAGAGTTAGTGTTTGTTTTTAAGACTTAGATCTTTGATCTATTTCAATTTTAGTTTAGTGGATGCTGAGAGACCAGGGTCTAATTTCCGTCCTCATCATATGAGAATCCAGTTTTTTCAGCACCATTTGTTAAAGAGGCTTACCTCTTCCAATGAGGCTGCTTGACCTCCTTGTGGAAGACAACGTGGCTGTGTGTGTTCGCAGTTGTGCACCTTTTAGTATGTTCCAGTCATCCATAGGTCTATTTTACTGCAAGTATCATGCTGAGACTTTTTAAATCACAGAATTAAAATCATTACACCAAGATGACATATGCACATCCATGTTCACAGCAGTACAACTAAGTACTGAAAATAGTCTAAATGCCCACCAATCAAAGAATGGGTAAAGAAGATGTGGTAATTGAAAAGAGTGGAGTACTACTTAGTCATAAAGAATGATACCCAGCACATTTATAGCGAAATGGATGCACCTAGAGACCATAATCTAGACTTAAATTAATGTTTAAATATTTAAATATTACATTGTTTCTCCATTTTGAGAAAGTGTCAATAGAGACACAAAAGTTACATGCTTTGTTATATAGGCCTTGCCTTAACTTGCCCTTCCTTAACCACCCCGCAGAAAAGTTTAACCATGAGGCATAAAATGTAAATTTAGATTAGTATGCTGGGCTGTAAAAGACTTAAATCAGCAGTTCCCAACATTGCCAGTTCTGCCAATAACCCACTGCGATTATGGAACATTGGATTATGTGTACAACTGCTTTCTCTTAGTTCAATGAGAAGAAATATTTTGTACCAGCATTGATTAGAAAAAATTATCGTTTACACCCTGTACTCTGTATAACTACTATAAGGATAATAATACACATTGCATAAATTATTGGGAATGTATTACTATCATGTTTTTGAAAAAAGGAGCTAAAATTACTTTTTATAAACTTAAAAAAGATAAATAAATAAGTAAAGAGTACCGATAAACTTAACTAAGGATAAGAAAATGTATACAGGAAATGGTCAGTAGAGTTTTCACAAGACTAAGTAGAAAAGTTTGGAAGACCTGAGGCTCCTTTTCAGAAAGTAAGACTCCAGTGTTTCTCTGGCTGCAGAGGCAGTAGTGACCCAAGTCCACCACAGCTTAAAGAGCCACCTATATCGCCACTGTCGTTAGTAGGTAGATCCATCGTGTTGGTAATCATGCTAGGGGACTGGCTCTCAGTCTCTTGATAGCTTATCAAACCTCCCTCTTTGCTATACTTTATCTTCCCCAAAAGGCATGCAAATGTGGTCTCCACCTTGTCTTTGAGTTACACACCCATGACCTCACAATTCTTTTCTTTCTCTGACCACACAGCTAGCCCAATGTTCACTGGTTCTTTTTAGCTGGAAGAATCTATAGAAGACAGAGACCTCAACTCTTTCAGTATCCAGCAAATGATTATGGGGATTTATAGCTACTGCTGGGGAAGGGAAGAGACAGGAAGGTGGGGTGTGGCTCAAGGTGGCTGGGAAAGAAAGCATGGACAGACCGTGGAACCCAGGGTGAGAACCGAGCTAAGGCCATCTATGAGGCTTCCGGTGGAGCTCGAGCAGGTGTCTGCTAGAGTAGCCTAGAGTTGGCGCCACCCTGAGGGCAGTGGCACAGAAAGCTCACTGCACGTGGAGCTCTCCCGTGCTCACCCTCGTGTGGGATCGTGTGGGACCCTTCGCATGCTGGGGGGCGCACTTCTCCTCCTGCTGTTACTTGGCCCAGACTCGTTCTGCAGTGCCTCCATCTTTCCATATTTCAAAACACTATTTCCTACGGTGTCTCACTGTGCTGCTTAGACTCCTAGTGACCCTCCTGTTCTCAGCCTCACCAGCGCTGGGATTACAGGTGTGCACCACCACACCTGGACTTGGTGCCTGCTGGACACCAGGGGCAGGGCTGAGTGGTGCTGGGGATCAAATCTTTCCATGCATTTAATGAAGCTTTGCTACCATTTGCACTCGTCTTGACCAGTTCTTTACTCAGAGCAGAAAGAACCTGGAAGCCACCCCTGGAGGAGACTCTAGCACCCGCAGAGCAAGTGAAAATTTCCCTACAGGATCTAAGTTAGCTGAGCACTATACTTGAAATTCTACAGATGGGTGATAGGATTTTTTTTTTTTCTTTAGAGAATGTTCTACAGGGTGTTATGGGCCTCACTATTAGATCAAACTTGTAGTGATCCTCCTGCTTACAGCCTCCCAAGAGCTGGGATTATAGGTGTGCCACCATGCCCAGTCTCAACTGCCCCGGGGATGGAGCCAGCGTAGAAGGCTCAGGGATCCATCTCTGAGCCCACACTCCTGCTTGCAAGTGCTTTAATCTATGGAGCTGTTTTGCCAGCCCAGTAGATAGTAGTTTGATACATATTATAAGCATATTGTGTATGAGTTAGCTATGACAAAGGGCCTCATTAGCAACCAGTTCCGGGATCCCTGCTGTCTCTCAGGAGCTATCTCCCAACAAACCTTTCCTACTCTTATCTTCCACTGTCCCTTGGAATTCATCCTTGCAATTCAGGTCACAGGAACTCACCACAGCTAACATATAAGAGACTGGGAGCTACATTTCTCCTATATCAAAACTATGAATCAGTTTAAGAAGATTAGAAGCCAGAACTCTGCTGTTTTTCTACCCATAAGCTTCTATATTATTCCATTTATTGAAACTTCACTTAATTATTCTTCCTACTATTCTTACACTAGAGTTTGCATATCTCTTTATTACATTTACACGAAAACACTTTTTATATTTTTTTTTATTTATCTACTTCAATAATGATCCATTTGGACCAGAATTAAGATCTTTGACAGACATAGATAGATAGATAGATAGATAGATAGATAGATAGATAGAGGTAGAGAGAGATAGAGATAGAGATAGAGAGAGAGAGAGAGAGAGAGAGAGAGAGAGAGAGAGAGAGAGAGAGATTCGACCTAGCAGCCAGACCCAGTGTGTGACGTAGACCACTTGAGGCCTGCTGGAAACCCACTGGACACAGCAACCAGGCTCAGTGTGCCCAGTATGGAAATCTGTTGCAGAACTCCCTGCAGAGAGACTGGAGACAAGGCCCACCCAGATGATCCAGGAGCAGAACAGCATGCCTGAGTGGCACAGCAGGTTTGCCTCCATGGGCTACAACAGGAAGAAGTTTAGCTCAGAAGTCAGACCCAAGCCACAGCCACCTGAATGTCTTCGAACTTTGTAGATCCAGACCGGGTGCTAAGGTAAGAACTCTACCTAAGCTATAAACCAAAAGTCAGAAGGCAGGGCTATATAAAATGACGAAGGGACAGGGGAAAATGCATTCTCAGGCCCCAAGCCCACCCAGAACAAATACAGGAGACAATAGCATAGGTGAAGTTGGCAATAACACACCTGAAATCTCTGAAATAATAGCATCTGAAGTAAAGAAAAAACTATAGAAAGGCATAGAGGAAATCAGATCAGAAATAATTTCTGAAGTAAAAAAGAAATACTACTTATAATAAAGGAAATGCTAAGTGCTTCTAAAGATGATCATAAAAAATAGAAGAGAATAGATCAATGATGGAATCCTTGAATGAACAATATAGAAAAGTAATAGAATGTATGAAGCAGATTCAAAGTGCTATACAGGAACTTAAAACCTCATTCAGAAGCTGGCAAAACTGTTTCAAAGAAAGTGAAAACAGACTTTCAGATCTTAAAGACACCATTGTGGCTAGGGAAAAGGTAAGAAAAGATCTCTTAATCACAACTAGGATGCAAGAAATATAATTCCATATCTGCAAGATGATGCGAAGATGAACAATGTAAGACTAATAGGCATCAATGAGAAAGAAGAAGTCTGTACGAATGATATAGAAAGAATATAGGGAGAAGTAATAGCAGAAAACTACCCAAATAAGGGGAAACAATTTGACACTCAGGCAAATGAAGTATATAGAACTCTAAGTAACATCAACCCAATTAGAACCACACCCAGACCTAATAATAAAGATCCCAGAAACTGAGCACAGGAACAGTATACTAAAAGCTGCTAGAGAAAAGAAACAGATAACCTTTAAAGGAAAACACATGAGAAGACAGCAGATTTCTCTTTACAAACCACCAAGTCAAGAAGAGCATGGAGCAAATTACTTCAAGTCTTGCAAGAAAATAAATTCCAGCCCAGACTGCTATACCCTGCCAAAGTCTCTTTCAAGTTCAGTGGAGAAGTGAAATACTTCCAGGAGAAAGAATGATTAAAGAATTTCATGATGACAAAGCCAACCCTGCATAATTTACTAAAAGATATTCTAGAGAGGGATCAAAATGATCACTACTCCATGAAGGAGAATGGAAAGAACCCAGCAAATATTGCAAAATAATTAAACCCAGGAGAAAAAGAGGTGTACCAAAGCAGTGTTGCAGCTATTCTTTCGCATACGGCAGCAGAATATGTCCATCAGCATATTCTACAAATAGACTTCTCCTGCGCCCTATGGGTCATGATTCTGTCTGGGTCTATAGAGTGGATATCAAGAAAATAGCAGTAGCTCAGTCCCACAAGTGACACCTGGCCACCAGTAAGCATCATGGACACTGTCCACG
Organism: Myocastor coypus; assembly: GCA_004027025.1. Classification (NCBI taxonomy): domain Eukaryota; kingdom Metazoa; phylum Chordata; class Mammalia; order Rodentia; family Myocastoridae; genus Myocastor; species Myocastor coypus. The sequence goes on along the minus strand of PVJA010002435.1, from coordinate 93,900 downwards.
TACACAATGTACTAGAACTTTGTGTGATATCCTATCCCTAAAATGTTAGAAGTTCTGGTGATATATTTGCCATTCCAGTATTTACATTATGTTTTATTCTTAGCATTCTTTACTACCATGGACACTTTTTCTTAGTTCATATGTTTGTATATATTTACCTATTCAAATACTAGGCAAGTACTCTGAATTGATTACAGATTCATACATACAGTACATAACATTCAGGCCTCTAAATTAGAATCATGATTTGATTTGAATTGTGGACTATTGTTTTGAAATATTTAATTTATTTAATTTTCTGAATATTGTTTAATTATACTGTTTGTTTTATGATTCGTACTTTATCTCTTATAAGACACAGTATGATATTTTCTCCTGGTATTAGAAACTTTAAAAAGAAAAAAAAAGTATATATATATATGCATACACAAGGATACATGTATATAGGATATATATATAGGTACTTGGTTTTAGTTCATTGACAATAAAAGTGTATTAATATTGTTTATAAAAGATACCAAGTTTATACCTTTTCCTCTGAATAACTACTATAAGTACAATAATGTTCATGGTATTAAGCGTAACCATCCTACTAACTTATTTGAAACTGTTTCATTGCTATTTTACCTTTTTTTCTCATTGAAATGAATTAAAAACTACACACTCTAAAACAAAAGAGAAAGAGATAAAGATAGAGATAGAGATTGAGATTGAAATAGAGATAGAGGAGATATAGACAGACAGACAGACAGGCAGACAGACAGACAGACAGACAAAGTTACAAACACCTGAAGACCAGTGATGCTGGGTCCCTTTTTCCCCCTTGCAAGGGCTTGTTTCTTCAACATCAGAAATCAATTATGATGTCAACAGCAAAGATGCAAATGCTACGTTACTAAAAACAGGCTGAATGTTTGTATTTTTCTATTAAAACTTGAAATAAATGTGACTTTCCTTAAGTACAGTTTAGTAAGGATGATCAAAGTGTCTTCTGTATCTCTATGCAAATAAGCTATTTCTAATGCTTTATATATAGCTTACCAAGAAAAAGAAATGAGGTGATTTTCCAATTGTTTTTCAAGTGACATTGTATTAAAATGAATAATCAAAGTCTTAAAACTATTTAAAGATCATCCACTAGACAGAAATTTTGATCTCTCTGCGACTGGGACAATGTCCTATGTAAATTAAAGCCTCAGTAACTCAAGTCTGAGAAGAATCTAATTTCAGCACACATTTACTCCAAGCTTTGCAGGGAAGACAAAGGCCCAATTAAGGGCAAAGAAAGGCTACAGTTGACAGGGTAATTTCAGCGACACACAACTTTAATTGGCACACCCCTGTGAAGACCTCTGTGAAAGAAGGTCTGGCGTCATAAAAAAATTAAAATAAACAGCAAAGCTGCTTGAAGAGGTTCTTAAGACAAAGAACTGGGCAAACGCAGAAAAAGGCCAAAGGGACGACGCTATGCTGGGCATGGCAGATTGAGCAGGATTGTGCCAAGCAGATGCGGGGTTGGCAAAGCGAAGAAGACTCAGAGTTCTCTAAGATGAAATAGTGTAAGTGTGGACACGTCGGAGAGCAAATCGCCTGCTACCTTCGGAGGAATGACAACTGTATCCACCGAAGGCATGGTAAGCCATGAGTGAGTATAAAAAAAGAACGAAAAACTTAGCTATAAAGGGTGCTGGCATCCATGCCCAAGAATTGAGAGCATTTTTCCACGCCACTCCAGGAGATGTTACAAGTTGCACTTTGCCAGCCATGCGTGCCAAGTGCCAGGCTAAAATTAGATGCTTTTTTTCCCATAGCTTACAAAGTTTTAACATGGCCTCACTCTCCCGAAAATTCAAGAACAAGTCACAAATTCTCTGAATTTAGCTTTTAAGAAATAAATAGAACTTTTACTGAAGTAGGAGTAGATTTTGGAATACCAAAGCTTTCTGTGCGAGGCGTCATCTTTAACTTGGGGTAAAACTGCAGCTAACTGGCCATACATCCTTCTGCCCCTACAGTGAGCCTTCCCGCTGGCCGTTTTCTGAACAGAAATAGAAGTAAGGGAAGTTGAGATTTCGGAATTTGTCCATTTATGCACTAGGTTGAGCTCTTCCTGGTTCTGAGAACAAAAAGGAGCTCTGAGGCAGCTTTGCCCAGAAGAGGAGGACCAGGAGAAAATGAAGGCACCCGGTCAGTACAAGCACATGGGGTCTGCTCAGTGATCCTGGGGAGCTGAGCACCTTTCTGTGCTGAGCCTGCGTTGGTGGTGCATCAGGGCTTCCACAGTGTTTAGTGCAGAGCCCTAACTGCTGCACGTTGAGAAAAGCGTTCTTTCTTTGCAAAGCTCTTTAGAGTTTTCCCTTGGGGAATCTGTTTCTTACAATGATCAAAAGGCAGCTAAAAAAAAGGAAGCATCCAATGAAACAAAACCCAGGAGCATAAACATAAAGAGTTTGCAGCGGCGACTTGTAGCTCAGGGAGTGGTCGTGTGTGGCTGTGTGCAGGCCCTTTGGTCCCAGCCAGAGCTAGTTGCCCGAGTCAGCATGCGTCACCAGTCCAGATGGAGGCCAAACCAGGAAGTTTTCCAGGCATACATACATGCTTCGAGTACCACACAGGGCCCAGGAATCCTCCCCTTCAGATCCCTCCGATGAGCTTCCCATTGCGATCGGTACGCTGCCCTCACCCGGGAGAGCTCACCTCTTGCAAACAAGGTGCACCCTGAAGAGTCACAGTCTCCTCTCCCATCTGCCTCCACAGAACACTGGTTTGGAAATTCTGCTCACGTGTTCTCCTTCAGCTAGACTGGGGAAACAATGAGGTGTAATGATCAACAGTCAAGTTTTCTACCAAATAAATCACGTTTCAACCAGCATTTTCTAGCACAGAGATATCTCAGTTTTAGTTCCCCACATTCTCTCAGCTATCTTCCAAATAAATTAGACATGGAAGATTTAGGAAGCTGAGGGGGAATAAAGCCAGCTGGAATGGCAGAGTAGAAGAGAGCTACCTTTGCAGTTGCCCAAAATAAAGCCCATAAATACAGATAGCCGTGCACAACTAAAACAGCCCCACAGCGAGTACAAGGGCTCTTTAAAGAATCTATAGCATGGCAGTGGGAAAAGGGTACGAATCAGTACGCTTGGGGTGGGAGGATCAAGGTGGAAGTGAGAGAGAACCACAGGTTACCCACCACTGTGGTTCTGTGGAGCCCACTTCCATCTCTTAACTCAGATGTATGCAACAAGTATAAATTCTGGACATCAGGGAACCCCCCCACCCCCGAGGTCAAGCTCGGTGACTTTGGAGCCCTGTTGCTGAGGAGCTGCCAGCTCCTGCAACCCCTTCTTTCCCCGGCGCTGATGCCAAGGCTCCTCAGCATGCTCACACCCAGGCCTCCTCTGGGTCTGCACGGGGTGTGCCCATGTCGCAGAGCCTGGAGCCACCACTGCAGCAAGTTCCTGTGCCTCCCTGCTGCAAGCCAAGCCACGGTTGCAATGTCCATGCTCCAAGTGCCCACCAGCCACCACAGAGAGCCTGGCCTTGCTCCACTGGATCCTCCGGTCCTGTGCACACGTCCTGGGTTTACAGCCCTGTGCCCAGTCTTCACTGTGCCATCCCAGGCCTTAGAAACCTGAGCCACTGCCACTAGGCCTTTGTATACATTCTGGGCACCATCCAAGCTGCCAGAGAAAGAGCTTTCTTTATGACATGTGGATTCTTCTGTGGCCTTGCACCTTTCTGCATTTTACCCACCTGGTATAGGAGCTGACTTCCAAGAGGCACTGGAAAGGCATTCGTGCTTTTACTATCATGAGGGAGTTGTGCTGCTGTTAGTGGCTACCTAGGGCTCTGGGCAACTTTCACCAAGCAAGATTCTGGCCTTTCTCCTCCACGAACACTAAAACGTTCCACAGAATTTATTTACAGAACGGGAAATTGAGACTGTTCCACAGATCCCACACCCAGAGCACATGGATCGCAAGACCATGCGAAAATACTTTTAGCAGAGTGGTATTCTTAGGAATCATTCTAGCTAGTGAAAATTATTACCCACTCCATCGTATAGGGACAGGCAAATTGTGTTTGTATTGGAAGACATTAATTTTGAGCATATTCGGTGCTTTTGGTTTTTCATATATTTATTGGATTCATTTTGATTTGTTTTGTAGGATAGGGTGAGAGGTAAGATTTGAGACTTATTCTTCTATACATGGACGCTTTGTTACAGAAATTCTTTTCTAGTTGATGTTGTTGGCAAGCATTTGACCAAAATCCGATAGGTGGAAGCATATGGGCTGTTTCTGCATCATCTGCTTTTTTATTATTTTATTTTATTTTATTTGCACATGTTTGCAGCACATACGCTTGACAAGCATCTCAGAGAGCAGGTAAGTCCCATTCCCGTCCTCCTTCCTTCTTCTAGTTCTCCTTCCCTCTTCATTCTTGTTGACCTTGTTAAGCTTACTTGATGCTTGCGGCACATGATGTCATCAGGCACGGATGTCATCAGGGCCACATAACTGGCATCGCTTCCCTCTACGATTCCCCATCCACTGCGTCTGTTTCCTGGACCACTTCCAATCTGGAGACCCATCCTCCCGGCTCATGCTATCTTTCCTTTATTTCTCTCTTAGTTTGTACTTTGCTTTACTCCTATGAGAGCTACCATAGTACAGTGTTCGAACGTGTGAGTTTCACTGATCTCAGTCCACATATATTCCAAGTACGTCGATTTTCTTATAGCTATCTCAAGTTGGTCCTTCTCTATCACCAAGTAGTAGTCTATTATGTCATAGGTATCATACTTCCTTTATCTAATCATCCTTTGATTGGTATACAGGCAGTTGCTAGGCTGTTCCTATTATGTATTGTACTACTGTAAACATCAGCTCAGAACAGGGAACATCCAAGAATAAAGAGAACACCTGTAGCAGTGCAAGCGTGCCTGTGTTTATAGCAGCACAATTCTACAATATGCAAATGATAAAGAAACTGGAGTATACACACATGATGAACTTGACTCTGATTTAGCAAGGTTAGATTTGAATCATTTCTAAGAATTTGGATGGATCTTGTGCCCATAATATTAAGTAAAAAAAGGAATTATTTTTCCTGTTGAAGTTACATTTACATGGTTTCTCTTACATGAAAAACTAGTGACATAGATAAGTTAAAGAGCAAAACAACAGGTAATTGTTAGGAAAAAAGGAGGTATTTGTTTTGGGGACCAGCAAGGGTTTATGGGGCTGGAGAGAGGATGAGAGTAGAAAGGAATATATTGCACAGTCTACTTAATATGTTTCCTAAACATACACTAATAAAAATGAAGGAAGTACACCAAAAAGCATGCCCGTGCATTAGCTATTTCTGTGTGTCTCTTCATCTAGTGATGTAAGTGAGCATAATTTAAAATCTAGCCCGCCTCAGTGTGCATTTTAGCTCTAAAGCTTGCCATGTCTTTGGACAAAACCTTTTATTTTTCTTACTCAGCTTCTTCTTCCATGAATTGACTATACAATAATGCCCAATTCTGCCCTATCTATAATAGTACCTGTACAATGTAATATTTCCTAATGGCATTGTTCCATGTTTGAGTAAGCTATTAGATTTGGTTGAATCTAAAAGTCATAGGTCTTTCTGGTGATCTAAGCAAGGCCTCCCCAGAAATTCAACTCTTCACATCTCATTTCTAGGTTTTTCTCTGTTCCAGGGCTTATTGTACTTCAGAGTTTACTGTGTTGCTAAGATATGTAAGTTTGAAAGGCCAATTATCCCAGAGCCAACTCTCTTCAGCCCAGGGCTGAGGCTGCAGGGTTCATACTGGATCTCTAAAAATTATACCTGTAATAGCCAGTACGTGGGAAGCTCGCCTTGCACCCTGCAACCCCTAAGGTTCTCCATGGACCCTAGATGTGTTTTGAGCTTTACAGCGGGCACAGGTATATGCTGAAGGCGAACTCACTAACACTAGTAGGGTTTGTTGACTTTGTCTCTACTATGTCACTTAAAATTGCCCCCAAGTTCACTATTGATCATGACAGCAATAACGATTACAGCATACCCTGATTTTAATTTCAAATGGGAAAACTTGAGAAGAATTTAATAAAGGGATTATTCCTAAAGGCACAAGAAGGGCTTAAGGATGCCAATAAAGGCTGGCTCAGCATCTAAGGACAGGAGTCAGCTGGGTAGACCTCAGCATCTCCATGTCTGGAAGGGCAAAGGAGAGGAGCAAATATTTGAGGCTTGTCTGCTAAGATGTAAATTGGCAATTCTTGCCAATAATCCTCAGGCAAAAAGTAGGCTAGGAACAGATACGCAGGGCACAGCCTCCTCTAGTCCTGACCCTTTAATTTCTGAGTGTTTCTCCTTGGTGGAAGTTTTGAGGATAAACAGAAACACGGCTGCGGTGCCTAGGGGAAGACCCTCAGAGCAGAGTGGAGAGCATGAGAGGATGGATTCTCAGGGTCAAGTGGAGGGGATCTTGTGGCATTAGTAGCAGACCTTCTCAGAGTGAAAAGAAAAGAAAAAATCACTTCAAGATTTGTTTTTGTACTAATACTGGGTAGGCCTCATATGTTAGACAATGAAGCTTACATACTGATACAGGTAGTATTTCAGGGATATTTCAACATTCAGGCTCTGATTCCAGGTTCAGTAGAGCAAAGGGCAGGAGAAGGAGAGGTGGAGTAGAGAGAGCTTAAATTCCCACGACCCCAAAACAAGTGGGGCAGTAGTCTGCATGCTACTCACACAAGGGAAGTGGAAAGTTCCACGGAGACTCAGGGATTTCTTCCATTGTTATAAGGACTTATGAAACAGTATGATATTAGCACGAAATAAACCAAGTTATAAAGCTTACTACGTAAAACATTGTCTGTAAACTAGAGGCATGGTTCCTAACTGCAAGTTCAAAATTCAAAAACTGGGGTGTTGTTATGGCTTATGTCTAGTTGTCCCCCCAAAGCCTCATATAGTCATTGGGTGGGGATTTCTATAGATTGAGACTTGACTCATGAGTCACTGGGATTATGTGTTTTATACTGATGAGATTATCGGTCTGAGTAGGGCTGGGACTATGGGTGTGGTCTAGGTTGGACATCCTAAGGCAGAGAGCCTGATAGGAATATAAAGAGAAACAGAGAGACAGACTAGAGCTGTTGCTCTCTGCTACCCTGTTTGGTTGGCTACCTCTGCCACCATTTTGTTGTTGTTCTGTCACCATGAACTGGATACTCTCTGCTCTGTTCCACTCAGCCTTGGGCCAGCCAAATATGGACTGGGGTTAAGGATGTCCGAGATTAGACCAGTGCACTGGTTCAGTTGGTGTTGCCATGATCCCATAGTGTGGGTACAACCCAGGAGATAGAAAAAGGCTGTCTTGTCCCTTGTCATTTTTGATGTCTTCTCCATGTCATAAACTGTTCTCTGTAATATCCCCTGACTTAACACCCTGCCTTGAAGCCTGCTGATTATCGGCTGAAATCTCTACAAACTGTGAGCTAAATAAATGCCCACCTCCCCTTTAACTTTAAGTGTCAGACAATTCATCTGGGCAATAAGAAAAGTAACTAAGACATGGGATCATAACATTTCCTGTGCAAAACTGTGCGACCATAAAATTAATGGTGGGGAATGGTGGCCAGGTATTTCCTCACAAAGGTCCACGGAGTTCTGACAGGTCAGCAAGTCAGCCCTCATGTGAAGCTTCTTCAGGGATTATTCATGCACAATACAAGAAATATTACAGTTTGATGGTCCAGGGATCTATAAGGAAGAAAGGATATAAGTCCTTTAAGAGTCAGTGATACAGTAATTGCATAACTACAGAGTGGGGACAGATGTGTGCAATGGCCAAAAATCATTTTAAATGGCTTTAAAACAGAAAGGCATAGGATTCAAAGGTGTGATTTATGAGCAGAGGAAAGCTTTCCAGAGGATAGCCTACCAATCTATTTCTTTTCTGACCACCAGACTAAACAGAAGGTAGTCCATCCCCACTGACCTGATATTGCAACAGAAAGTGGAGCTTCAGCAAATCTAGGTTACAAGCCTTATCATGCTATTGACTGACAGTTAGCTCTGGGATATATGCTGAAGAAATTGTTAGGTCCAGTACCTAAACATTAGCATCTCTTACCCATTTCCTGGGAAACAACAAGGGTGATTTTGAAAAGTCTCACTCTGAGAGAAAGATAAGGAAGATACAAGATGAGCCTCAAACTTTTTTTCTTTTTCATAAAAGTTTTCACTATGCTGTTCAGGCTGACCTTGAACTCTCTTTGTATCACAAGCTGGCCTTGAACTTGCATCAATCCTCTTGCTTCACCCTTCCAAGTTCTGGGATTACAGGACACTGCCACCCGTGGTGAAACATTTTAAAGATGAGTTCAAGACAACCAAATGGTTTGTAATCCCAGAACTCTGGAAGTTTGAGGCAAAAGGATCTCGTGTTCAAACTTACCATGGCAAATTAGTGAATAAGCAAGGCCTAGGTTTGAAAATAGTAGGTAGATAAATAGATAGATGAATGGATTGATAGATACACAGATAGTTTAAGTATGACTGTGAATGTACTTCAGTGTGAAGTCCTAGGGTTCAATCTACAGTAGAAAAACAAATGAAAAGATGGTGGTAAATCTAAATGGCATGCAGAAACTACTATGACTTACACTAAAAATAAACATTGACATATCCATGATTATATGAATAAATCATCATTTGTACTTGCAATGGAGACCAATGAACAAATATTTCATATAGAAGGATTTCAAATGCTGTAAATAAATATTTTGTCCTTGAGACAGAAGGCAGCTTCTTATATTGTTTAAGTGTGGACTAAGTTTACTGACTTACTTTCAAATAATATAGGTGAAATGGAAGTGGTGAGACTTTACTGTGAATAAATTCGATGCAGTTTAACCTCAGGAAGACATTCTAGCTGACATGTGTGGACAGCTTGTACCTGGGATGCGATGGCGTCTGGATACCACTTGGCATCCATCATCTTTCACCCAGTACCAACAATCCACTCACAAGAAAGTCAAGTTGAGCTAAACGCAATCTGAGAGATACTCTGCACAATATCCATCCACCCTTCTCAAAGTGTCAACCTTGACTACGGAAGGTCAGTGAAAATATAGCTCAGAAAAAGGCTGAGGAAATGGTATATGCTCTCCTGGTTGAGGCTTGTACATCATAAGAAGGTCGTTAGGGGGAAAAACTGTAATGTGAATGGATTTAGTGTATAATCCTGCATCAATTTGGCTACATTGTGACAAATGTACCATAGTAAGGAAAAAATAGAAGCAGCTAGGTCTAAAGAATTTAGACATTATGTGGATTACTTTTGTAAATTTTCTGTATCTTGTACTACAGTCTAAAGGCTGTCTTAAAGCATTTTCCAGCTTTATTAACATATCACACTAAGTTAGTTACCTTTTCATAATTAAGACTTTCACTGAGAATGGCATTATTTCAAAAAGGGAGTTTCCATGGATATATCATGTGTTTGCATCAAATAAGTAAATATTATCATACATTATTATACATTAAAATATACTATGTTAAATACACAATAAAATCATGAAAGTTTTAAAGTCCTGTTAAACACATACTGTTTAAAAACTATTTTCCTTTTTGATTATAAATATTTTTCTTTAGAAATGTATGCCATGGTAACTATAATTCATATCACAATTTGAATATTAATAAACAATGATGCACTGAAATATAAAATGACTCAAAGTGTTTTACTTAGAGACATGATCTCAATAGAATCATGGATAAAATGGACTTTTCATCTGTTAAACTGTTTTCACAGCAATAAAAATCATGACTTGAAGTAAAACTAAATGATATTTGTTATCTATTGATACTTCCTTAATATTTATGTCAGTTTCAAAGAACATGAATTTTCCAAATGTGTAGAAATTTCTTTTAAAATTTCAACTTAAGTTTCATCTTATAAATAAAATATTAATAAATAAAAAGTTTTAATGTCTGTGTAAATATTCAACATGTATGGCTTCTCTTAGCATGTGAGAATAGTCTTATTAGTTTCTGAATAAGACTACTGTAACAGTTTCATAAGACAGAATAAAAAAGCCCATACAACAAGACTCAGGATGTAGTAAATAATTAGTAGATATAATGACAATAAATATTCTGGTAAAAAAGTTGACACCTCCTGTGCTCTTCTTGTCAGCCTAATGCCCACCTCCATCCACAGCATAGTTGCTATCGCAGATTTGCTATGAATCTTTCTAGATCATGATCTGATATCCTCATTGCATAATTATATCATTGCTCAACATGAGACAGGATGATAATAAATACTTTGTTTATTTGTATTTACTATCTGCTTTTCCCTTCATATAATTTGACTGTATCTATTACATACTAACTTATTTATGGTCTATCAAATTTATATGTGCATTTATAGGAAATCAGCATGGACTCTTCCTTGGTTTTAAGGGAAATATTTTCCCTAAATTGTTATTGGTTTAATTTTCCTTTAGTCTTTTGGTTTTCAGTTAAAGGATGTTTTTTTGATATATGGTAATCTGTTACTCTTTATAAAATATCTCTTTCACTGTGAATGTTTTTACTCTTTTGCAATTTTGATAAATATCCCATCCTGCAATCTACTATTTGTATCATTTCTTTCCAATTGAATATGATCACTGAAAGAAAAATTGGCGAGGCAAGCACTTTCTGAACAAAAGCTAATTGCACAGGGAACGGTAAGGTGAATCAACAAATGAGGTCACATGAAGTTCAAAAGCTTCTACACAGTAAAGAAAACAACCAAAAGAGTGGAGAAACAATTTGCCAACTATTTCTCACAGAAGATTCATATCTAGCATAAAGAACTAAAGAACCTGAGTACCTTAAAATAAAACCCTGTATCAAAAAATAGGCAAGTGAAATGCGCAGAAACTTCCTTCTCAGCTTCCTCCCACAGCACCATGAGAGCCTCAGCGAGCTTCAGCTCACCGCCTTCCCCGCTCCTCCGTGCGCAAGGCAGGCTGAGTCTAAGGTAGCTACGGACTCCTGGCAAGTCCTATATGCGCCTACATTGCACATTGAACCCACGGCAGCAGGAGCCTTGGTGACACTATCCTATTCCTATACATTAGCATATCACAGCAGCCTTCCTGAGCCATGTTTACACCTACTGTCACTGCCGAACTCCAGTCAACATTAGAAGCTACAAAACGGGCAAAATGAACAAACAAGGCAATCTGAGGCTTCCAGCTCATGGAGAACAAATTTAGGACGACATGGAAGCCACACAACTTAAATTTCTAAAGTGAGAGCAACTGAAATAAAGAAATGACTCCATTAGGGACATAATAATCAAGATCCCAGAATTTCAGCAAAAGGGCTAGCAAGATAGGAAAATAAGCGTCTGCCTCGAAAACCCCAGGGACCAGTGTTTGATCCCAGATCCTACATACTGTGCCGGCCCTGCCCCCAGGTTGCACTGAGCAGGTAACAGAGTCCAGGTGTGGTGATACACGCCTGTAATCTCAATGCTGGGGAGGCTGGAAATGGGAGGATCACCACAAGTCCAGTCTGTGCAGTGAGAGCCTGTACCAAGTACACAAATGACAAACAAGAAAGAAAGAAAGAAAGAAAGAAAGAAAGAAAGAAAGAAAGAAAGAAAGAAAGAAGAAAGAAAGAAAGAAAGAAAGAAAGAAAGAAAGGCAGAAAGAAAGAAAGAAAGAGGAAAGAGGAAAGAAAGAAGAAGGAAAGAAAGAAAGAAAGAAAGCAAAAGAATAGAATATTAAACGCTATTAGAAGAAAAAAAAATCACATATAAAAGAAAGCCCAAAAAATCACCTGAGAATTCTCAGTGCAAACTGTCAAGTACCTTCTTCACTCAAGTAACAAGAGCTTGGAGTGATGTATTTCACATCCTGAAAGACAACTTTCAACCTCTATTGATGTACCCTGAAAAAACTGTATTGAATATAATAGAAAAATAAGATACTTCCATGATAAAGAACAACTGGAAAAAAAACGTGACCAACAAAGCAACCCTCAAAAAACATTGATAGACGCTCTTCAGAGAGATCAAAGTGGCCACAACTTCAAGAATGATAACAGAAAAGACCTACCAAACAGAAAAAGCAATTAAGCAAGGGGAAAACATAGAGAACGTACGGCAAGAAAATAACATGACTAAGACAAGGCAATGCATATCTTCTGTAACAAGCAATCTAAATGGCCTCAAGTCAGCAAGAGAAAGAAACAGGTTTACAAAGAGGACCAAAAAAATGAACAATATATTCAAGAGAATAATCACATTGATCTCAAAAGGAAGTTCTTAGGCTGAAAGTCACAGGATGGAAACAAATTCTCCACGTGACCAGAAAGTAGACTAAAGCAGAAGCAGCTATTCTATTTGCTGACTACGTTAACTTCAAACCAAGAATAATCAAAAGATATAGAGAAGTACACTACATATATATTAAGGGAAAACTACACGAGAAAGAAATAGCAATAATGGATATATATGCATCAAATGTAGGAAGACACAACTACATTAGAGAAATCTTAACATGAAAATTAAAATGAGCAACAACACAATTCAATTGGGAAATTTAATACCTCACCATTCCAAATACATAGATCAATGAGACCAAAATTTAGAAAAGAAATAATAGAAATTAATCAAGTCTGTGAAGCAATAAGCTTAGTGGACCTTTACAGAATGTTCCAACCAACATCACAATGCACTTTCTACTCAGCTGTACATGGGACATTCTCAAAAATAGACCATATACTAGCCCGCAGTGTATGCTTAAGTAAATTTAACAAAAAGTAAAGCTAGAGTTTCAGATCTTGAAGATACCCTTGCAGCTAGTGGAAAGGTAAGAAAAGATCTCTTTCAAACAACAGGAATGCAGAAAAAAATGAATCAGCATCTGCAAGATGATGCAAAGATGAACAATGTGAGACTAACAGGAATCAATGAGAAAGAAGTCAATATGAATGATATAAGATTCATACAGAAATAACAGCAGAAAGGATTCCAAATATGGGGAAACATTAAAGGAAGCATATAGAACTGCAAATAACATCAAACCAATTGAAAAAGCAAAAAAAGAAAACACTCAGATATATAAAAATGTCAAGATCCCAGAAGTGCAGCCCAAGAACAATATATTAAAAGCCACCGGAGAAAAATAACAGGTTCTTTTTAAAGCAAAACCCATCAGAATAAGGGCAGATTTCTCTTCACAAACCATGAAGTCGAGAAGAGCATTAAGCAGAGTAGTTCAAGTTCTCCATGAAAACAAATTCCAGCCCAGATTGCTATACCCTGAAAAAATCTCTTTAAGTATAAGGGAGAATTGAAATACTTTCATGACAAAGAATAACTGAAGGATTTCTTGGTGACAAAGCCAAGCAAAGACACTACTAAAAGATATTTTAAACAGGGGGAAAAAATGACCAGAAATCCACGAATGAGAATGAAAAAATAAATGAATAAATAAATAAATAGGGAAAATAATCAAACACAGGAGAAGGGGTAAAAAATAGCAGGCAAACTACATGTCAATCATAAATCAGCATACCTCAATTATACCCATCAATGTAAGTGGTCTTAGTTCACCAATTAAAAGAAATAGATTCACACAGTGGATTAGGAAGCAAAACCCAACAATATGTTGTGCAAAAGGAACACACTTAACTCATAAAATAAGTCACTGGCTGAAAGTCAAAGGATGGAAAAAAAAATACTACATGTCTCAAACCTCAGAAAAAAAGCAAGGGTAGCAATCCTGTTTACAGATAGTCTCAATTTCAGTCCAAGAACAATGAAACAAAGTAAAGAAGGGCACTAAATATTGATTAGGGGAGGAATTCAAGATGAAGAGATGACACTCATAGATATGTATCCACAACCATGGGAGCACAAGGATATATAAGACAAATCTTAATGGGCATGAAAAAATCTAATATCCAAGATCACAATCTTAACAGGAGACTTTAACACGCCTTATCCAGAAAAGATAGGCCAAACAGACAAAAAATTAGCAGAACTGAACCAGAACTTAAAACAATTGGACTTAGTGGACATATACAGAGTGTTCCACCCAACTACATATGAATACATATTTTCTCAGCTACACATGCGATATTTTCTAAAATAGACCACCTACTACTCCATAGATCAGGCGTAAGTACATGGAAGATGTGAGAAATCATCCCATGCATATTATCTGACCACAGTGGAATAAAATTGGAAATAAAAGACAAAAGAAAGCACAAAACCCCAGAAATATATGGAAACTAACAGCACCCTTCTCAGCAAGCAATGGGATACAGATGGAACTAAAATAGAAATTAGATAGTATCTAGAATTCCATGAAAATTCAAGCACCACATACTGGAATTTATGGGGCACCTGCTTAGGCAAGCTTAGGCAACCTCAGCGACCATGGTTCAATCCCTGGCACCACATGCTATGCCAGCCCCACTCCCAGGGCAGGCTGAGCCAGCCATCATATAAATAAATAAATAAATGAAAATAAATAAATAGTAAAAAAGTTTTAAAAAAGAAAAGCATTTCCAGTTTAAAAAATAAAGCAAAGCAAACAAAAACCAAAACTGTGTGAATTTAAAATGAATCCAAATACTCTAAATTGCTTCTTCCCACCATCAAATGGAGAGAAATAGAAAACATCGGAAATTAGAAATTAAATAATATTTTTATAAAAGAAATAAAGCCAACCACAGATCTTTGGGAACATCTTTATTTTAAATTACCTACTACTCTCAAAATTTCAATGCTATGTATGAAAGTATATAAAACAAACTACACATGAAAAGAAGCTCACACAATATATTTGATGCACTCTTCACATAGGAATGATTGAACAAAATTTGTTAAATCATCCACTAACCTGTTGAGTATAAGATGGAACAGGTACTGGGATCTCTTCCATTTGAAATGCTTTAATTACTAGGGCTTTTGTAGAACTCATACCCTTCAGAAGTGGAGGGTACTATTGGTGTCACTTATTGTCACCATGGCACCTTCATTCACTCTGTGAGTTCTCAGCTGTCCTTGATGACACGTCTGCCACCATACCATGGTGGAGAACTAAGCTTCTGCCGTATCTTAAATAATGCATTGTGTGATGGATAAGCATTTCTTGGATACTTGGTCCAATATACATTAAACACAAAGTGGCAGCAGATAAGAATACTAGATGGTTATTTATTTCCATATGCTTTTAGCATGCCACCTGCTATGGCCATAATTATGAGCAAAATATGCCCTGCCGGTTACTGAAGAACAGAGAACGTGAAGAGGCAGAGGCTAGTGAATGCTGGAAAGCGATTCTAATTTGTGATTTACTATACACATGACTATGTTACATGCATACAGAAATGTTAACAAAACAAGAAACGGAGATTTCCTGATGAAGAGATGGGGGAGACTGAATGAGGAGTGGAAGTGAGAGGCAGACAGAAAAAGACAAAGGAGGTGTTGAAGTGTGTGTGGAGAGAGCAAGCCTTAAGCCTTGAACATTAATAAAGTCTGTGGCCTCAGTGGGTCGCTGGTCATGACTGACACATCCGTGGAGCGAGGAAAATGGGCTGGGTCCCGAGACCGGGACGAGGTGGCGTGGAGGGCTGCCTAGATGTCGTGACTAGGAATGCAGTAGTTGCTGCATTATATAATCAGCATATTATAATAATCGTATAGTTGCTTAATATATAACCTAGAAAGGATTTAAAGCTGTTATAAGATAGTATTGTCTTTAGCATGAAGAATGCATTGAAAAATAAGCAGGTTGACAAAGTGAGGTTGTTCTGGTCACTTGAGCTGAGAAATCATGCTGGACTAAACATTTCCACTGAGAACAGAAACAGGTTTCTAAGCAAATTCCCAGGAAGTGAATCTGCCAAGCTCGCCTTCTTGCTTGTTATGGAAACGGTGGAAAGAGCCTGTGTAGGGCTGGGAGCAGAGACACCAGGGAAACCGAGGGAGAACTGTAAAAGTGACCATGCAGTCAATGCAGAAACACAGCCGTGAAGCTCTGCAGAGAGGCGGGAGCTGGAGTCACGGATTCCAGTGCTACTGGCACACAGGAGTCCAGAGAGGGGGAGGAGGCTCCTGTGGACGAAAGAAGGAGGCGGAGCGCAGCCACTGTGGCTTCAGCCAGAAAGCGCGCAGCGGTGAGCCCAAGACTGCTGCACTAATTGACTCTGCGACTTTGGCCTCTTGTTGTTTAGAGAGCCAACTCTATCTGCATTCTTACCGCTGAAAGTTAATTAAAATATTCACTGCAATACCATGCAAAACACGTAATCTTAAAACATTTCTAGAATTTGTTAATGACATATACCCAGTAGAACCTAGGTGTGAGGGTCACTGTGACATTTCAGTGATGCATGGAAAATTATCTGAATAACAGTAGCTGGAAGTCTTTTACATAAAACATGGATTTTTATGCTACCAAAACCTTGTGCTCCTAGACAATAGTAGTATGTCAAATGAAGAAAAGCAGCAGAACTGTGAAAGTGGTATATTCATTGCTACCAAAAATTCCACAAAGAAAAAAATAGAGACGTGTTTGGCTGAAATGGTGAAAATTGTCAACTTGGGGGTTAGCGGAGACGGCACTGTAGGTCCTATGGGTCTCCTCGTTTTGCTTCCGTGCTAAAGTATAATGATACTTAAGTAATATTCCTACTATGCAAATGTTTCCATAAAACATCGCTTCATTTGTGAAGCAAACTTGTATTTAACCTAGAAAGCCTTGCTTGTGCTTGTTAATGCGCAGAACCTCAGTGTGAAAAGACAACCTGAGGAATCTCTCCACTCCGGGGGTCTCAGGTAACCGGTACAGCACGGACGCTTCTCTGATAACTGTGAGAAGGGACGAGCTGTGTGAGTCCCAGATTTCGTGGCCAAACTGATGACGAAGGAGATGAGGAGGACGAGGCCACAACCTCTGCTTTTTTCAGTCAGAACAGCAGAAAGCAATTGCCTCTCTTGGAATTTTTAAGAAACTCTCAGTGATAAATCCGCCTGGATGGCGTGTGTGTGTGTGTGTGTGTGTGTGTGTGTGTGTGTGTGTGTGTGTGTGTGTGGCTTTGCTGTTGCACTTAGCTGCACCCTTCCAGGGCACAGGCTTCTTTCTTTCTCTCACTCACTCTCTGCCCACTGACACATGACCGGGCTGCTGTAACTCATGACCACTCTTGTGCATTATAGCAGATGAAAACCACAGCCAGCTTTCAGCAAGGGGCTATTTCATTCTTTCCTGTAGGGGACAGATGGTGAAAACACTGCATTTAATTTAGCTGGCTCTTTTTTATTTCTTTTTGGTGGAATTTCTTTTTTTTTTTTTTTCTTGAGGGAAAAATGCTTTTCTTTTACATTTCTTTCTTTGATAGATTCATTCTGGTGTTCTCTTCAAGGTTTTTAAACTTGGCTTTGCCTGCAGGAGAATTGCCCTCCAGGTGGCTTAAGGAGGTTGAGTGATGGGGCTTGGGAACAGCTATCGTTCTCTACTTTGGCAAAGGCTGACTGATATTTAATAAATGTGGTAGGCAGTGGATGGAGGATTAAAGGACAGGGTGGCGGTAAGCTTGGTTACATGCATGATGTATGTTACTATACCCCTGTCGGTCAGAATGTGTTTGCCAAAGTTAATTTATGTCGTGGTAGGAGATATCACCTCTCCTTTTCACATACGTATAAAGAAATAGAAAACATAAAAGTAGAATCTGTAATCATCTTATAATTTACTATTATGGCTGTAACTACAGAGCCATTGGTATTCAATAATGTAAAATTTCCTGGATGAATTGTACTTCTAGCTCTACTACAGTTAGAACACAGATGCATGACAAGGAAAAAGGTAAAAGGCTTGCAGAGTTTCTGTCTCAGTGCCCACTGCTTTGGTACCCAGCCAGGGCTTGGTTTGACTCCTCATAACAAGGCCGTGGCTTGAGGTGGAATGCAGAGCAGAACTCCACTATAGTAGCTCCTGGTTTCTAAGACTTAATCACACCTTGAAACAGAAAATGGAATAACAGGACACCAGGTCTCAAATCTTGTACTGCAAACATTTATGGATGACAGTTTTAGAGTTGGTGAACCATAAATATCCTGTAGCACACAGATAAACTACACTTTCTCTCACATGTCTTCAGTGTAGAAAGAGAAGAGCCCATTTTACAGGTGAAAAGCCTCAGGGTTGACTATGACCATTTTAGTAATTTAAAGGCAGTTATGCCTAGAAGATTAATTCTCAGTTTCTGTGATCCTAAGTAACTGAAAATCTGTCTTCATTACCGCAGAATTCTGTTGAACCTCCATTCTTTTAAGCATGTAATTATTGAAGCTTACTGCATGTAAATGATTTAACCATCTAGGCGAGACAGATATTTATAATCTCACTGATTATCTAATTTATAACCTCATTGTCTCGCATTTAAATAATATGTTAAATTAATATGTTTTGTTGCCAAAATCAAGTGATACATTATTATTAAATTAAAAGTAGCAGCATTCTCTTCATAACTACTCCCATAAGTACTGCTTATTAAAATGTTTGTATAATTGTCTTTATAATACTGAAATCATATGATGCACAGTACTTTGAATTTTCCTTTTATTCTCTCAGAAGATAATTCATTTATGAGCATACCAGTAAATGTTAGAAAGGATTTCCTTGTTCTTTTTAATTTTCAATGAGCGCTCCATCCTGTGATAGTAGCTATGCTTCTACCAACCTAGTAGCAACTGCTCGAGACTATCTTGGGTTAGCATTTCTTAACATTTTAATGGTTCTACATGTCTCTTCCTGTTTCATTCTCTACCTGAGAGCAGCATTTCAAGACTAGGTTACTTCAGATATGTATGGTCTGAATAGTTTTTCTTTCTGTTTAAAAGATAAGTCGCCTAGAATCTCTTACCTGTCATTCCACTTAATCTTGAGACAAAGCTCATCACATTCAAGTGCAGATGTGGACTAGTTAAGTCCTCACTCACAGCCAAGCAAGGCCTATATCCCTACTGTAAGGTCCCATTTCTTGGAAACCCATCAATTTGATATGCCGTGCCTGCTTGAAAGAATTTCCTATAATTTAATCAAACTAGATTGTCCTGTCACATTTCATAACACTATAATTTAACACACAAAATCTTGTCTTTATTGTGAACAGTCTTAAATCTTTATTGTCAGTTAATTTGCAGTTCAAATTCTATACTGTCTTAAAAATAGTTTTTCCTTACCTCCCATTTTCTACCCAGATGCAAAGAAGTTCATCTACTGTTTTTGGCTACTATAGCACACAGCTTGTTTCTACATTGCCTCAGTCAACTGCAACGGAATCTAAAATCTGGTAGAGGGAATAGCCATCCCGCACAAAAATGTAATAGCAAACTCAGATTGCCATATGCATCTGGTCTCAGTTATTTTTTTACTCATTGCTGGGACAAAACATCTGACACTCAAAATTAAGGAAGGAAAGGATTATTTAGCTCAGAGTTAGCAGAGGTGTCTGTCCGTACACGGCTGCCTGCAAGACAGAGTAACACAAGGCAGAGGGCAGCAGTTCATGGAGGCGGAAAACAGCGAAGAGCAGAGGAGGAGCACCAGCTGTGGCATCTACCAGGCCTCTCTCCCTTCATTCACACTGACTGAAAAGACCGCAGCTCTTCCGAGGAAGTAGTAGCTGCTGTGAAGATTGAAGCTCCTCTGAGAAAATGATGCTCAGAATACTTCTTCGACCCCTGTATATACCCTTTTTGTGCTGAGTCATTCTAGGGTGGGTCTTCCATGCCCTAGAGCATCGAGTTACTGAGAAGATCCAGCCAAGCTTCCAAATTTTCAAGTTGCCACAATGTATCCATCATGATACATCATATCTCCATTCTGTGCAGAGTCACCTCCTTCCATAAAGACTAGGCATTATGGTAAAAATGATTACATTTACTAAAATTTTATGACCTGAGCTAGACAACATGCCAAAAACTTTAACCAAAAACTTCACTTTATCTTCACACTAAAGACAGAAGATAGCTGGTGTTTTATCCCTCTAGTTTTACAGATGTAAGAAATACAGAGTGATGATTCAACTGCTGCCCATGACCACAAAGCCACATAGTAATCCAGGTTTTCCTAAAATTGTGTCACATTGCTCTCTTCATAATTTTCAAATTCACTCAATAAAATAGCTTTTGGAAGAACTAAAGTGGAAGTTTATGACCCCTAACCTGCAGCTTGAGATGTACAAAAAGCTCCCACTTTCATAGAAGGCATGGGGGAAAATGTACTTCAGAGACTGACTACTAAGTAATAATGGCCTGACAGAATTATATTCTTAAAATATCAAGTCAATTATTTCTCACCACTTTAACCAAAGGAAATTTTCTCCTAGTTCTTAAAGATCTAGAAAGCTTTTTGGTTTTTCTTTTTCTTTTTTTTTTCCTGTCTCCTTATTCATTGGGAGAAAAGGGGGTATTGCTCTCAATTGAAAAAATATTGATTATAAATGAGTAATCCTCCTTTGTTCAAAACAATTTATGCTTCATGTTCTTCTTAGAAATTCAATCACTACTACAAATTTTGCCCATATTTGCTCTTTCTAGATAAATCACAGATGTGTTAAGAAAAAATGACACTGCCCCTCAGATATTTTCTTAGACATACTGCAGCACCTTTCTGCGTATGTCTTTCTGCCAGCTATTTAACCATCTGTTTCAGTTGTCTGTGGCTCAAAATCAGTGACAAATCAACCCTAGTTTTCCTTATAATCCATAGATTAAATGTTCTGCAGGTTCTTACGGAGCTGAAAGCAAGGTTCACGCAGACTCATTCCTCTCTGGGAAGTCCGTAGGATGAGGCTGCCCCCCCCCAGTTTCCCAGTTTCCGCAGGGCATGCACGTGCCTTTGCTGGAGGTCCTCATCCACCATGCAAAGCTCTAGCAAGGATAGATGCCATTCTTCTGCTGTCCTTCTTCTGCCCATCAAAATAATCTGGACCGCTGCCCCTTTTCAAGGTTGTTGCCATCTGAAACATTCTTCATTTAATCACAAGCCTCGGAGTCAACTCCTGTAAACTTCTTTTCTTCAGTGTTCATGACATTGCAATCCCACGTTCGCAGGGTTAGAACACATTCATTCTACTGGGCCATTCTTTTGCTTATCATACTATTCCTTATCCTCCACATCAAAGTAGACTTTCTTCAACGCAAAGGTAAATGTTTACATGCAAATGCAGAACACTCTGGCCCCTTATTCTTGCAATCACAGCAGAGAGGCCCTTCATAACATAGCTGCAGTTTACTTGTCAGATTCATAGTCTACTATGTTTGCCAAGTTTCTTCCAGTTAATTCTATTTTGGCATTGAGCTTGGTGTAGGCTGTTTCTTTTCTGAGAATTTCTGCCTCTCCTCACTACCTCGAAGACTCCCCTCTTTCTTCAGTTCTTCTGCATTTCCTCTTTTCCTCTCAGGGAGGCTTCTCTTCTTTTTATCATTGCTCCTGAGGAATCCTCTCACAATGCCCAGGAACACTTGTGAACAGTTTTTAGTTGGACGGGCCTAGGGAATACTGATGGTTTGATCACGGCTTATCCACATGCCTAAAAGCCTGTAAGGAATGAAGGTCTTCTAGAGGTGCCTACAATGATTAGCTGTCACTGAGAGGTGATTCTCCTGGCAAGTATAGTGGCTGACTGGCACCTAGCTAAGTCATCCTGATCACTGCTATCTCTGTATCTATTCATAGAATCCTAACCCACATGCAAAAGTCAGTTTATCATGGCAGTGGGGATGAGCCATCGCAGAGGTCAGCACAGATCGGAGAGTGACATCCAAACTCCTGCTACCTCTGCCCTTTTCCACCTTTCCTAGAGGTCCACATCATTTTCTCTTTGCTTCTTTAAATATGAAATATGACTGCATTCTGTCTTTATTCTCAGATGTTTTTCTTTCTTAGAACTCAACACAGAAAGAAGGATTAAGATTTAAACTTAAATCCCTCCATCCTCCAAGCCTCACATCTGGACATCAGTCCTGGTTAGGTCACTGAGAGGCATTCACTGAAGAGAATGTTCTTCTATCAATTCCTCCCTTTTTTTGTGATCGCAGCTCCCATGGGTGGCACCTCTTCCCCTTTTATGCCAGTCAACTGTGCCATTCATGCCATGGAACCAACCAGCTGTGGACTGACTGGTCTCCATAAATTCTAAGTGTTTGGTATTTTATCTCAGGGATAGGAGGGTGACTAAGACAGATGTTGGTTCCAGAAAAGTGGAGTCCTTGATATGACTGTATCTGTCTCTGTGGATTAAAACCCTTTAGAACTGGCTTGAGGAAGTTTAAAAAGTTTTGGACATGCTGACAAGAGAAGACCAGGAGTATTCTAAATAAACTTGATAGGGGATTCTAGCCTGATTTTAGAAGACCAGAATGCTGATAGAAATGCAGATGGTAAGTCAGCCTTAGAAGGTCTCAGTGGTGAACATGGACTCTACTAGCATTTGGAGAGCAGCCCATGAGTGTTATACCTGGCTGAAAATTCATCTTCATTTTGCCTGTGCCGTGAGGTTGTGGGACACTGAGATTATTAAAACAGTAGCTTAATTAATTCCAAAGCAACTCAGTGTTCATGGTGTGGCGTGGATATCTATAGTTCCTTTTACCCAGACCTACCATAGCAATTAGGAAGGAATGCAGATGTGAGAAAAAATTGTTGTATAATCAGAAGGAAAGCACTTACAATGTGTAGATCATGGCAAATGTGACTACTGAAAGGTTAGTATCGTAAGGAACCAAAGAAGAAACTCACCCTTTTCGGGCTCAAGAGTTTGAAAGTAAAGCTTTCATTTGACAAGACAGCCTCTGGGCCTCTTGTTTCAGAAGGTTCACCGAGTAAACTGGCAGCTGGAAATCCTTTCAAAATGCTCACTAGCCCAGGCACTGAGAGATCTCTGCACCGGTGGTCTGTGTGGCCTAGCAGCACTGCATGAGCTGACAGCACATCTTCACATTATGGTGTTAGCTCTCCAGGTCTGCAAAATGCAAGCATTTGGGGATAAGAAAGACTTTCTTCTAGATTATAAGAGGAGGTTCTATAGGCCAGCAATGTGCCCCTGAATGTGTCAATTTGAGGTCACCACTGAATGGGCAGTGTAGACCCCAGCAAGTTGTGCACGTCAGTAGTCTAGACTATCTGCTGAGCAAAGATCCAGGAAGCAAGAAGAGCCAACCAAAAAAGGAAGCCCCAAGGATGCCACTAACCATGCTGCAGGACCGCAGGTGCTGAAGCCTTTCACCGTTCACCTCTTGCTAAAACTGGTCAGGGTGCCAGACATGGAACCAAAGAATGGGATGTTTGCCCTTCTGGGTTTTGTTCTTGCTTTAATCCCATTGATGTGAGCCCTGTTTTTACTTTGGATTGGAAGATTTGCTCCATGTGTTCTATGTTAGAAGCATTTAGCTTTCTTTTAGATTTTTACAAGAACTCAGAGATTTGGGAGTTGAACTCTTCATCATTATTGGAAATAGTAAGATTTTGGGAACTCTTGGACGTGGACTAAATATATTTTTAATTCTGAGACGGTTATGAGTTTCTTGGAAGCCAGAGGAGATGTCACAGCTTAGATCTAAGATATACTCCTAAAGCATCACGTTGAAAGGTAGGACCTGCCTGGAGGTGAGACACTGGGCTGAGAACTGGAGGAGGTACTCTTGTCTTAGCTTCTCTTTGCATGCTTTGCTTTCTTATTGGTCTTGGTTTCAAGACTTAGTGCTGGCATGTGCTTCCACTTTGTTGCTTCTGCTTTAAAAAAAAATATTTCTTTGGTATAGGGTCTCACTATGCAGCTCAGACTCATAATGATCCGTCTGTTTTAGCCTCCCCAACACTGCCATTACAGACATGCACCGCCACCCCTGGTCTTAGTGGCTGGTTCAGTGGGCCCAGGGCCAGCAAGGCATGTGATGCCAAGGATTGAACCCAGGTCCTTGCACTTGCCAGGCAGGTGCTTAGACTGCTCAGCTATCTCCCTGGCCCTGCCACTTCTGCTTTGAAGCCAGTCAAACAGTGGCTGAGTCTGTGGCCAAACATAAACATCACCTCCTTCAACATGAGGATTTTATGGAGTTTTTTTTTTTGTTGTTTGTTTGTTTGTTTTCTGTATTTGGGAAAGGGTCTATGGGGTCTCCCTATATAGATTGGACCCATAATGTTGGTCCTGTTTTCAGCCTCCCAAGCTCTGGGACTACAGGTGCGCGCCACCACGTCCATTCTCAATCACCATCTCAGTGTGATCCATGAGTGGGGCCAGCATGGCCTGCCAGGGACCAAACCCCAGCTATTGCACTCTGCCTAAGCAGGTGCTTTAATGCACTGAGCTATCTGGCTGGCCCAGGATGTGGGTTTTGGATATATTCTTCCTGTGGCAAAAGTGTGACTAAGACAGAATGCTTCCATCCCATTCAGTAGACAGCAATGCCATTTCTTTATAGTCTCATAAACAGATGTTCTCCTTGCATTTCAGTGGCCTTATGTAGTCACAATCACCACGTATGGCTAGGGATAGAAGTTATGATTTTATTTCTCATACAAATTTGTGGTAGCAGTCTTGCTGTAACAAAAAAAGCCTAAAAACAACAGCAACAAGGAGCACCTCGATATCTTATAGGACCCTATCGCTGTGATATCCTATACTTTCATAAACAACTAGAATACTGTGAGCTTTTTAAGACAAAAGGCCCATCTTCTTCAAAAGAAATCTTCACGTGCTAGTAAGGTGTCTGAAACAGAAGGATGCTGATTTGTTTAAATCTATTACTTGTGGGAGACTTTTATTCTAACTAACTGTAAACAAAAGTGGCATGTTTGTCCAAACAGCTAGGTAGGTGCAGCAAACAAAAACTGCTGAAGTATGTATCAGTTTGCAAGTGATCCAAAAGATCAAAATCATCCTAGTAACGAAAAGGAAGGTGGATGATTTCTCATCCTAGATAATAAGGCATAGTATAGATTTCTATGTCTGAAGACAGAATATACAACATACACCCTCATTTGGAGTCACCACCCACATTGCTTTCACCGTCACATTAGGCAAAGCCAATGGCATCCTCAAGCACAAATCCGGGAGGAGAGAAACTGCAACCTTCCTGCCAAGAATCCGCGCCCTAGCAAATGCATGCACAGAAAACAGTCAATGACACATATGAAAAGAACTTTTCCAGAAAAATGCAAACCAAGTAAAATGAGTGCATACAAGGCTCACACCCCAAACTCAGTAGCAATTAGCAAAACGGAAGTAAACTTAATAGAAGCTTTATGTGCATCAGTTCGGCAAAAAGGAAAGGTCGAGATCAAGTCCAGTAAAGACAGTACAAAGTATATGCAGCACTTGTGCTTTACTTTTGAAACATCTTAGCAAAAAATGTACATACCTTATTACTGACCCGAAGACACAGTGTCCCACACCTACAAGCTAAGGAGAAAAGATTGAGTTTGCCACATGGGTTTTGGAGCTGTGGTTCCCATGGCTGGCTGGCTCTCGCGCAGAACCATTATGATGCAAGGTTGTGCTTGAGCAAAGATGTTTAGTTTATAAGAGCCAGGAGGCGGAATAGGGGAGCAATGCCAGAGAGGAAGAGGTGGAGGACCAGACCTAGAGCACGAGACCTAGAGCCTTACGCAGAGCTGCTAGCCCGATGCTCCGGCCTCCCTGGTAGATTCCCAAACAGACATTTTCACACTGCATCTAAAACACCACTGTTGAATGTGTACCTATCTCTTATTTCAGTAATAGCACCACAGGGTCTTTCAGCTCAGGAAAGTCTCGGCATATATACCTGGAAACATTTGATTGTGCTTATGTTTATAAGATCTACATACAATAAAAAGCATAGCTGAAGCAAGAGCAGAAAGATACTGAGCACAAGGTAGGAGTTCTTGTTGGGAAAATAGGCCGACAGGGAAACACAAGATGACAATTTAAATGAACTGTGCCCGTGAAGTACAAAGAAGACACTAACACGGTTGCGCCACTGGGTTCACATGGAACTTAAGGTTCCTTCAGTTGGGAAGGCCTAACGTAAAACATTCATTGGAGAAGGACTTACCGTAAGCTATACACATGCTGCTAACTCTGTCCAGCAAATTTTATTTCAAAATGGAGTGTGTCTATGTTATTGGGGTTCATTTTAAACTTGCAGGCCTACTCTCTGCAATCTCCAATAACCTGGGATTGCAGACATGCTCAGCAGGACACAGTTTGTGTATACCAACTTCTAAATGAGGGAATAATAAACACAAAGCCAACTGGGAACTGAAGCATCTGAGAGCAGGTTTGAAACACTTCGATGTTCAGTGATAATTACTTTCATTAATTGGGTGGCAGATAGATAGGCTCATTTTTATTATGATTGGTAAACTTATGTGTTTCTTACATATAGCAAAAATCTTTCATTTACAACTATTTTCTCTTTTAAAATATGTATATAATATTAGGCACCATCTTGGTTAACTTTCTCTCGTTGTTGAGGCAAGTACCCGACACCCAGAATTCAGGAAAGAAAGGTTTATGTGGTTCACATTTAGTGGAGGTTTCAGTCCTACTTGGCTGGCTGCAAGGCAGAAAACAGCCTTTCACGGAGGGGGAAAACAGCGAAGAGCAAAGGCAAGAGCAACCCTGGCAGCAGCTAGCAGGCCTCTCCTCCTCCCTACATTTGTGTGCAGGTTATGTGCCCCAGGGCAAGCGTAGCATGCACACACATAGCCTCAGCACTGGGTCATGAATTAATCACATGTTCTAGAAACCAGCGCATGGCTTCATGAGGCTGTAGGGGGCACCACTAGACATGCACCATAACAGGCCTAAAGGATTAGGTCTAATTCATTTATCTTTTTTATACAAACCCAAAAGTCAATTTCCAATGTTCGCTTTAATGTGTTTTAGTTCTTACTATTTATTCTAGGTAAGATGAAACAAAAGCTGATTGAAATCTAAGTACCTACCTCACATTTAAAACTAGGAGGTTGGCAGGATCAGGGAGATAGCTCAGTGGCTTGAGAGCCTGCTTGGTATACATAAGGCAATAAATTCAACCTCTGGTACAAAAAAAAAGCCCAGTGTACAGCCAGGAAGTTGGAGTCTTTCTCCTATTAAAAGTTTTAATTCTCTACTGATTCACATATGTTGTAGATATGCACAACAAGCCGGACATGGTAGTGCATGCCTGTAATCCCAGCACTTGGGAGGCTGAGGCAGGAGAATCAGTGCAAATTTGAGACCAGCCTGGGCTACAAAAGTGAGCTCAAGGCCAGCCTGGACTGTAGAGTGAGATCGTGTCTCAAAAATACAATAACTAACTAACTAACTAAATAAATAAATAAGATATGCACATTTAACTATTTTAATATTTAATAATCAAAATTAAATATAGTGAGAATAAAAAATAAAATAAATAAATAAATAAATATAGTGAGAATATATAGTACTTAAATTATATATGTATATATGAACATACATATACATATAAGTGCACGTACATTGCACATACATATGCAAATTGTATAATGGTTACAATCAAATTAATGAGCATATCCACCCATGTAATCCTTTAATTTGTGGGGTTCAAATGACTTACTTACATCTCAGTCGCTTCTTTCCTTCCTCCACTGATTTCCTGAAAGTCCTTTTAGCCCCAGTGTGCCCTTCCTACCTGTCCCAGAGGATCGGTCTGTGCGTGGGAGGAGTTCCTTCCACAGAGGGAGCTCAGTTCTCTGGGATCTCTGCTTGTCCATAGGCTGGCAGGGCAGCCATCTCCTTAGAGGGCATGCGGCTCGTTACGGAAGGAGAGCTGTCTCCACAGTGGTGTCAGGATTTACAGAGCCTGCCGTGCAGGTCACAGCTCCGCCCTCTCACACATATGTGGTCCGATCTCCAGCCTTTTATGGTCCTCAAGGGCATCCTGCTGATAGCTTCATTCCCCCAAAGCGTATTTGTCACATCAAGTTTTGATGCTGGAGCACAGATTTCAAGCCACATATAATGGGAAATTTACATCGAGTATACTTCTTCTTTTTATTGAGTGATCACCATAAGTAAACTTTTATGGGGTGAGAAAGCAATGAATGTTGTGTTTTGCACTGCCGTGATAAAAGAGAAACCTTCCAGCCTTGTACATGGACAGGATTGTAGATGGGTTACATTCAAAGCAGACAGAGGCCCAAAGGAACATCCAGATACTTCTAGAGTTTACTACAGTGATATTATGCCCAGTGAAAGCTTCCTCATTGCTACAATTCTCCACATTCATCGACTAAGTCACTGTTTAAATCTCACTACCTAAAAGGATTCCCTGCATTCTGAAAGGGCTCGAGCCTCTGATCTGAAGGCACATAACTGTCACCAAGCTGACTTGAAAGCAAGAGTTTCATAAAACCTGTCATTCTCTGTCCTTTGTCTTTTTCTTCCTCGATATTTAATAGACACATAATTGTTACATTATTTGTCCACTTGCCTAAGAGAAAGGCACCTCAAAAGTTTCATAAGCTCACATCCTATTTTGATATAGCAAAGGCTGCCACAATTCAACAGAAATTTTCTTTAGGCCCTGTGTCTTAGGCTTTTACAATCTTTGCTAACGTCAGTTCAGAATTTCTGAAGATCATGCATACCCACGAAAGACAATATCAAATTCATTATGGCCAATTGTCTCGTTGAAACCAAGAACATATTTTACTTCAGAAAAATCATCAATAGCTCTCTTTTTTTCACTCGGAGTTCTATTTATTTGCTCTCTGCAAAATGGAATTACTGAGAGAGGCTTCAATTCACCTCATGCACCTCACAGAGTTCCTGTGGGTGGCCACAGCACAGAGCCACCCCACTCTGGGCAAGGCGGTCAGTGTGCACCATGAAAGCTGGAATCTATTTTCCTCCTGTGGCTCAGTCAAGTTCAGTGATTTCTGTGGTAATTTAGAAAATGTTCGACTTGTGGAAATAAGAATATGTGAGTGTATTAAATAATGCTTATTTCTGATCTCTAAATAAAGAACAATTGACTTTATCATAGTAAGTGCTCTTGTTGTTTCTGATAATTATAGGCAATTTCTTCTAGGCAAAGGATTTATAATTGCATCTCATTAGTTCTTCTAAAGGAATTTGATTTTATTCTTATGTTAGTATATATAGCTTCTCTTTTTTTCCTTTATAAGTAAAACTAAAATCTGGAGCAGCATGAGTATTTTTCCTTCTGTTATTTTTTTCAAGAGAGGAATTTTTCAAGACCACAAAGCCCAGAGGGGTGAAAGGAGACATCACGTCCCTAGTCCTGTGATCCAGTGTTGCAAGTAGTTACGTTTACACTCTAATGTTAAAAAAAAAAAAAATCAGTTCCTATGGTTTCATGAGTTCTCTGGTCTATTAAAAGAAAACAATTTGCAGATAAAGTCGGTATTCATTGTGCTCTACATTATAAGAACATTTGCACGTTTGTTTTAGAAACAGGATGGACAACACCAAAAAAATCCTGTACAAAATTAGCATTTTGAGTATATCATCTCCTCGTGATTATTTTTTAATTGTTTCAAGGTAGATTCATGTGACACATAAAGCAATCACTGGGAACACATAAAATTAAAAAATAGATTTATCTCATTATGTATGTCTGAGACTTAAATCAACTCATAAAAACGATCTTGATCTCCGTCATTGAAAATGAAGTTTACTGTTTTAAGTCTGGGTTCCTGAGAGCTGGCTTGGAGATGAAGATTAGGCAAGTGGAGCACTTGGCATTGAAGCATAGATAGCCAGCAAATATAGTGAAGAGAACAATGGCGCCACTCCGTGAAACACTTGCGTAAGGAGGGAGCTTTCATGGCTGCCTTGGTCTAACCTATTATTTCGTAATGAGAAGTAGATGCTCATAGACTAAGGAGACAGAGCAAGGAGTGGATTAAGTCAAGCTTGAGCAAGCACCCAGCACATCTCTAGGACTCGGAGAGCAGCCGTACACTCGCAAGGGCAATGGAGGCCAGAGACGACCAGGGCCTTGGCTTGTTCCTTAGAGATACCATTGGACTTGTTCAGCTCCGAGAGGCCTCTTGCTGAGAAAGGAACATTCCAGACTAAAGAAAAGTAGGAAAGAAGTTGTGTGGTTTTACTTATCCCTCTTCACAGCAGTCTCTCTCTCTCTCTCTCTCTCTCTCTCTCTCTCTCTCTCTCTCTCTCTCTCTCGGTAGGACTGGGGTTCGAACTTACCAACTTACACTTGCCAGGAGCTATCTCCCTGGTCCCTAGGAGAACCTTTTTTAAGAGAATAAAAAATAGTAAAGAAAAAGACAAACCATCAGAAATGATACAGAATTTCGCTAATCCAAGTAATAGGAATTCAACAGTGGTTATTTTGCATGTCGTTGTCTTCAAATTAGTTGATAGGGTGAACAGGTATAAGCATACAAAATGGGTCAAAAAATTAAAAAGAAGAAAAAAATATCTAAGCATTAACTGCTCCTTTTAATAGACTAGAAGAAACCAACAGCGAGGTTATCCAAGCTGTCATCACAGGAATATTACTCAGTATCTTGATAAACCCTTGTGCTTATAATTCTGTTTGTGGGTAAAAATTAAATCTAACAGCTAAAGGCAGACTAAGATAGTAAAAAATAGTAGTCAAGATGACAGGAAGGAGCAGACTTCAGTCCTGCCAAGTTTGAAATTGGATTTTGACCCTGGACAACTTGCTGCCCCCTGTAGTTAATGCTCTGAGAGGCGCTGCTCCCATTAAAGAGTCACCTTCAGTCCTCTGAATGGGCACCAAGGCACCTGAACAGGACATCCTGCAAAAGAAGACCTCCTTCCTCCCCCAAGAAATTTTTCTCATCCATCCTTCCCTCACTTTCTGATAAATTATTCATACATTTTAGTGGGATTATCCAATTTTTTCCCACAAGCCATCTCACTTCTCTGTCCCAACCCATCTAAATGACTAGCAGATGAACATTATGACCCATGTTTGCAGTCTGTGAAACCCTGAAACAATTTCAGCACGCCTGAAATTTGTGTGTTCCAAATTCTGATCAGCTCCTAACACATCCTGTTTATTAATTTGTGCTTCATTTTCTCTTTGGAGTCTATGTGGTTCTCATGAATTAGTGCTCTGTCTTTCCTATTGTAGGATATATGTTTTGGACGTTAAATTTCAGCTGTCCATGTGTAATATTAAATTAAAAAATGCTTCATGCAATTCAATGCATTCATATTGCAAAGGAATCTCTTAAACCCTTCCTTGCAAACTATGTCACATATTTCTCTGCATTCTAGGAGCAAGCATGCACGGAGGCCCAAGGCCACGAGGCTGGGTGGTGGGAGCCACTTCTGCAGCTCTTCCGTGGTCCAGCAAGCCTGGAAACACTTTAATCACAATAATACAGCCTGTTTTGGAGAATGAGCTCCCCAGGCTCCTGGAAAGTGTCAGAGCTAGTCAAGCAGGCTGTTCCTTTCCAGTCTCCAGTGTGAAGAGTAAATCCCTTCGGAGAAGAAGGTTATTGCTTCTCATTAGGCCTTACAAATTGGGAAGCCCGGACAGTCTGGGCTAACATGCAGCTTTAATACCGGTAATTGGGGCCCATTTCTGTGTTGAGAATGAAATAGGGACCGCACACCTGAGCGAGGCGTAACGATCTCATGTAAGAAAATAGAAAGGCGCCGAGCAGACGCCATGTCTCTTACAGCCCTGCCTGCTGAGCTCGCCTGCTCTACGCCAAGCCCTGTTTTAGCCGTGCGTGAGCGGCAGCCTCTCTCCGGAGCGCCACACACCTTTATTACGTGGATAAAAGAAAAATTTCTTTCCCTTCTGTAGTTGCCTCCATAAAGAACTCTGAGGACTCCTCTGAGATGGAGAGGACGCCAGACGCCTAGAATGAAATCCCTCCTCGCGCAGCTTCACAGAGGCCTGGGACACCCCAACGTCACACTCATCGGTGTCACATAACTGCTTATTGCATTCATTCATTCATTCATCCATCCATGCATTCATTTTTGCAATGCTAATGATTGAACCCAGATTTCTTTTTATAGTTTCTTTTTAGTTTGTTTTGTTTGTTTTACTGAGCTGACTTCCAACACATTTTAAACCTTTTTTTAGACCTCTTTAAAATTCATTTTAATGATGACATAGGATAAAATAGCAATGAAACAGTTTCAAAACAGGTTAGTAGGATGGTTACAGTAATTAATACGTTGCGTACTGTTGTCTTCATGGTTATTCAGAGGACAAGATGCAGACATATCTTGTCTAGGCAATATTAACACAAATTTTATATAAACAAAATGGTTAAGGCAATGGTCCTAAGAATTTCCACTAGTTTTTTTTTTTCAATTTTTTATTTTATTTATTTATTTTGTTCTTGTTTCAGAACCCCTGCATGTTTATTCACTCATTTTTTATGGCCGGCTCAGCCCACCCTTAGGGCAGGGCTGGCGCAGCATGTGGTGCCCGGGAGCCCTCCATTAGGTTTTTGAAAGTAACAGTAATTGGGTAGAAGTCTCATCCTGACTAATCCTATATGCCGATTATCTGCAAATGAAGCTACTGCACTGAGGACAGAAATGTGCAAGAGTAAAACCATGTTTGAAATATCTGTCATTTTGTTCTTCTAAATGGGTACTGCTTCTAATATTTTTAGAATTATTGCTAAAACTTTTTTAAACTTCCCCAATTTTTATTTTGAAATGGAGTCTCAATCAGTTGGCTGGACGGGCCTTGAAGTCCTCCTGCCTCGGCCTCTGAAGTCCCCTGTATAGACGTGTGACTCTGCGCCTGGCAGTTCTGTGCATGTGAGGTCTCTCCTGTACAAACTGCCCTTCCGGCTCTCCTGAGGGTAAGGAGAGAAACTGCAGAAATGATTGAATAAGTGAGCAATTGCTTTCAAGTTTTCCTTCACACTCTTTATTTATTTTAACTTTATTTATATTATGGCTGGCTCAGCCTGCCCTGGGTTTGGGGCTGACACAGCATGGAGTTCCGGGGATGGAACTGCAGCCCCTGAGGTTGCCTGAACTTGCCTAAGCAGGCGCTTTAGACCGCTGAGCTATCTCACTGGCCATAAAACTTTTTTTTTTTTTTTTTTTTTTTTTTTTTTTTTTTTTGGTGGTACCAGGGATCCACCTTGTGCTTGCCAGGCAAGCACTTTCTGCACTGAGCTACCTCCTCACCCCTCCTTCATACACGTTATGGCTTTTGCCTCCATGTAGCTTAACTGAGAATGGCAAAGGCTGCAATCCTAGTCTAAGCAGCCTTCGACTGACTTCCAGATGACAGCGAGGAGAAGGCTCCTCGGGAAGCACATTCGCACCAAGGGCTGAGCAGCAGGCATAGTTCAACCACCTCCTCCCTTGATGCCACTTTCATCTCCAGGGCGTGTGCTGGTCTCTGTGTGTCCCTGTGAATCACTGCACTTCTTTACAAAGATCAAAGGCTGCACTGCGCATCTTCCCCACCAGAAAGAAGAGTGTACTTAGTGGGCTGCGTCTCAGTCCGAGCCCACCTCTATCATCTTTGCATACCATGATGTTGAGCCTCTGTTGCTACAGCAAAGATGAGCTGGGCTTCTTCTCTCCTAGAAAGTGCGTCCTTTTAGAACAACAATCATCTCCCTGGGCATTAGGGCAGCATCCTGTCCTCCCCAGTTAAGACCAAATCAGCTCTGTGACCAGTGAAAGGACCGCCCTCTTGGGAACAGCTACAGATACTTCTGCACACCTGCGGGCCTCTTGCATCATCCAAGGCCTCTGTTTTGTTGCTTTTTCTAATTACCCTGCTGAGGTACAATCATGAGCCACAGTCGCTGTGATTGAGGAGGGCTGGTGGAAAAGACTTTAGAAATCCATTTGGCCAAGGTGTTTGAAAGGTCTACCTTGAGTGAAAACTGAACTCCATTTCTCTTGGGCTATTTGATCCATGATCATTTATTTTCTGTTCTATTATTTATTCCTCTGTTAAAGCTTCTTCCCCATTCAGGTCATCTTCATTTTTAAAAAAGATAATTATC
The DNA here is from genome assembly GCA_004027025.1 of Myocastor coypus. Lineage (NCBI taxonomy): Eukaryota > Metazoa > Chordata > Mammalia > Rodentia > Myocastoridae > Myocastor > Myocastor coypus. Next base: position 59,833 of record PVJA010002435.1, on the reverse strand, counting down.
TGTGTCCAGGAAAGAAAATCTTTGAGGTGTGTTTACTATATTTCAGGTATTTCTTAGGAATGAAAAATAACTCCTAAGAGCTGAAGGACAATGGCCATTACTCAAGAATATCCATTTCCCCATTAATTTAAGGTCAGGAAGCCCTGACCTACAAGCCATACATAGCTAGCATTTTCTTTGGTTATATCAGAAGCTTTTCCTCAAAGCAAGTGGCATTCAATTAATTTTATGTTTTATTTTTTCAAAAAATGCTATTTTTTCAAATAGTGATAGAAAAAAGCATTAGAAACTATACAAAATTTCACTAAGCAAAGTAATAAGAATTCAAAAATGGTTGCTATATTGCATGATGTTATCTTAACATTAGTTGTTCAAATTACCAGATATAAATGTGGTAAGACTGGTTTAAAGAAAAAACAAAACAAAGATAAAGAGTTGCAAAAAATTCAAATGAAAAATAAAAAATGTAAGCGCTAACTCTTCCCTCCAAAAGAGCAGCAAAAATCAGGAATATAATATCCAAACCATTAAAAGGTAAATTTGAGGCCTTTACACAGAAATGGACACAGCTAGCGACTATATTCATCAGTGAAATAAATCAGAACCGCATGTGCAAACAACATATTGTCTTGCTAGTGTTAGAACAGGAAAGAATAAATAATACCTGAAAAGTAAAATAGATATTGCGAGAGGGAAACAATTTGTTCAGTGGGAAGGCCCAAGTGGGGTGAGGAAAAGGACAAATGAAGGAACGAAAAAAGATATATGTAGGTATATAACTTTGTGTTTTCTATGACTCATTTAAATCTGTTTTTCCGGTTACTAGGATTAAATTGAGAGCCTTCATTCCCAGCTACGTTCCCAGTCCCTCCTGTGTTTTTCTGTGAGATAAACTTTTCTGAGGTCACTGAGTTGCCCTTTCCCGCTGGGCTCTGCCACCCCACCCCCCCGTGTGCTGAGATTCCAGATAGCCGCTGCCAGCCTGCTCTGTGGCTGTCTTTGCACCTCAGCACCAGAGTTCAGAGGTTTGCAGAGATTGTGTTGCTCGTAAATTTGAATTGCTTCTTATCTGACTCACTGGAGAAAAAAACATTGCTGACTCCACACTTAAATTTGAAGTGTACTAAGTCATCTAAATACAAAAAAGTCTCATTATGGCCCAATTTGGCCTTAAGGAATGATTCCTGCATCATGACAAGTGTCAAGACCATGCCCTGAGTGTACTGAGCATGTAGGGTATTTTAGTTTTCCCTCTTTCCACCTTGCTTAGGCTTGTGTCATAATACCAAATAACCTTGGAGATCCATCACTTCAAGAGTATGGAATTTTTTTTCTGTGGTCTACACTGTTTATGCACTGGAGTATGCTCAGTCTTTTGGGGATGATTGCAGGGATGTATTTCTGAAACAAAGGATGTATACTTAACTGTAACACAAGTCAGTGATGACGACGATAGAGACCAGAAGCGTGTAATGCGGGTCAGTGCAAAGCGAGTGAACACTCGGGATCAGGGCCTAAAAGATGTGTCTGCTGAGGTCAATTGGAAAAATAAAGAGTACGCATTTTGCAGAGGCCGTCGAGGAAACAGTCATCTCCCGTCTCTTGGTACAGATAATTCTCAAAACAGGAACCCCCCCCCACCCTGCAGCGGATCCTTGCTCATACATTTCCTTTGAGAAAGCTAAATATCACTGTGAAATGTTTCTTACCATTTTAACCCAAAATGGAAACATTCACCTCATCAGTCCACCAACAACTGTTCCTTTCGCCACGGCTTGGTGTGGTCAAGGGAGGATTTGTTCCTTTTCAGAAAGAGCTGGTGACTGGTCAGGACTGGGAGCTAAGGAACACCATTTTCTCCATCCTGACAATGGCACGGCACAGAAACTTCACAGCGACCTAGGATGGCAGAATCTCTCGGGAGGGCAGCCGCAGCCCTCGCACACCATCTGCTTCCCAATCTCACAGGCAGAAACTTCCACTGCTGAACCTTTAAGTTCAGAATAGACAAGCTGGCCACATAGTTCATATCATTTGCAGCCCTGGGAATCCCAAAGTTTCCATCTTTAAAATAGAAAAAAAAAATAGTACATGATGAAGCTCCAAGCAGCCTAGAAGTGATGTTTCCATGATGCTCCTCAGGGCCATACTCTCATTAATTTGCCCATTTTTTGGTGTGAATGGAATTCATCGTCCATGTCTTAAACAGTGAGGTGACCGTACCTCTTCAGCGGTGACCTCCAGGTAAAGGACGTCAACAAAAGCCCCCATTATTCATAATGCAGGTGAAGCCCAATGTTCTATTTCTTCTCCCGTACTTCCAGTCTCTTCACTGATCCTTAGAGTTAACATGGATGTGGTAACGGTGCATCCCTGCGTGTAGACCTGGTTTATCTTTGATCAGATTCCTTCCCCTCATCTGCAACTTCACATGAGAAAGCACAGGGGTGCCCCCAGTGCCAAACTAGGGCACAAAGGGGCCTGCACAGGTCCACACAGAACAAGGATAAGCACAGCTAACAGCAAAGCATGACATTAATCACTTTTATGGCCCCCAAGGAAGGGTTTCCATTATTTATGCTGCTGGGCACTTGGCTATATTTATGACACAGCTACTTGTCATGGCTTTAAAAATATGATGGATTCCTAAATTAATCCTATATCCCTTGTCTTGGGTTTGAAGCATGGGCAGTCACAAAGGAGTGCAGAAGTATCTGTAATCACAAAATTAAATGCCCATCGGTCATGATGAAGAAACTGTTCAGGACTGAATGTTCCGTCCTGAGTGGGTTTGAGTCGATAGCTCAACGGCCCCTACCTAGGATCACAGGTGGTGGATGGGAACCTAGTCTGTTGATCCTTTTCAATATGCTCAAATGTGCAAGTTGTTCAGTAGAATTAAGCTATCAATAGGACATATTTATCCCCTATTTCTGTTGATCACACTTAAAATTAGTATTTGATAGCGTAGGATCTGTCCTAACAAAAGCAAAGTGGTAGGAATTTGGAGAAGCAAGAGACCACTTACTGCTGCAATAGAAATGAAGAAAGAGGCAGCTGTGCTTCTTGGAGAGGCCTGCAGGATGGATGAGGAGTTAAAGGGAATGGAAAACCATCCGCGTTTAGAGAGTGGTGCAAGCAGAGATGCGGAAGCTGGAGAGAGCAACTGAAAGGCTCGCAGAAAATTATTAATTTGGAGTACACAGAGTGCAGGTCTGCAAGATAAAGGAAGAGGCTGCCTTTAACTCAAGAAGCAGTGACAGGCAGAGATGCTTTTGCAAGAAAACAGAAGCCTCCTCGATGAACAGCACTGCCCACAGATTTAGCCTAAATTGTAATAGATCTGGTCGTAAAGTAGGAGGCTTGCTGCAGAAATATAGGTGGTGGGCCCGGCAAGATGGTTCAGTGGTCCAAGGCGCCTGCTTAGGAAAGCTTAGGCAACCTTAGGGACCACGGTTCAATCCCATCTAACTTTATGGAGACAGAATGATGTTTACACACGTGAGTCTGATTTTATTCCATTTGTTAGTATTATCTAAAGCTGCATCTATTGCCCTGTAGCAATTTTATCCTCAAATTTATCCTTGTTATCTTCATAGTACTCCATTGTATACACATACCGCATCCTTTCCATCCATTCCTTGGTAGATTTAGCATTGGAGTTGTGTCCAAGACGTAACTATGACACATTGGGCTGCTTTAAATATGGGGACACATATAATGCTGTGGATTGATGTTGCTGTTCAGTCTATGATTTTTTTAGGTTATAAGTGTTTCTTATATTCAGCACTTCTAAAATCTTATTTCTTGATCCATTCTCCCAGTATTTTTCTTTTTTCTCTTGACTGGTTGATGCCATTTACATTGATGGTTCTAACTAACATGAACTGATTATCCTTATCCTATTGTTTTCTTGTTATTGGTTCCCTTTCTTTTCCTCCTGTTGAAGGGATGGTCTTACCTGATGGATTCAATCCAGCAGGGTTCAGGGCACTGGAGTTTTCCTTAGCCATATCTAGCATACGCTTCCGAAGAGTTCGGAGTGCTGGTTTGTGGTCATACATTTCTTCAAGTTTTTTATCATAGAGGTATCTTATTTCCCATCAAGTTTGAAAAATGGCTTTGTGGGCATATCAATCTTGGCTGGAGGTTGTTTTCTTTTAGAACTTGAAATATGAAGCTACAAGCTTTCTTGAGGGCTTTGGTTGAGAACTCTGCTATGCTTCTCTCTAGATTCCCTCCTCAGGTCCTTCTGTGTTGTCAGCAGAGCTTTTGTGGTCTGGGAAATTATTTCTGATATTTCTAGGCTCTTGTTCATCTTCTTCGTTACTTCTGCTGTATCATGTCCGAGACCTCACGTGGGTGGACTTTCAGTGGCTCCACTCCACTGCCCTGGGTTTGCTTGGAAAGCAGGAGGCCAGGGATTACACCTTGCTTTCCTTTTTTCTCATTTTTCAAAATTTAAGCTTTTGTTTTCTTTTTCACTAATGCTAGTAAATTGCCTGTAGTAGATCCCATCCTTGCTGGTATTAAGGACTCCGCGAAGTGATTCCATTTCAGAGATGCCTCCTGCTTGTGGATGGACTTTGGCATTTCAGTCTACCACAAGATCCTACTTCATTAACTTATTAAGGAGGAGAAGGTGCTCTCTACTTGGGCCAGCCACTGGCTCTTTGGAACTGAAGTCCAGCATTATCTGTGACCCTCAGACCATCTCAGCCTTGGCACATAATGGAGAAAAACTGATAAGAGCAACAAGGTCACCTTGGCTAAGGAAGGAAAGTCAGCAACGTCAAGATCTAGCACAGGCTAGACAATGATGGGCTCTGGTATTAATTTTTAAATTTCAAGCATATAGAAAAGATTTATTAGATCTCTGCTCTATTGAGTGATTTTACCATTTGGTGAGGAAATTTAAAGGGATGAGAGAAAAACAACACAGAAATTGAAAAGAAGAGTGAGAACAAAAAATAATCACCTAACATTTTGGAAACTGATGAAGAAGATAAGAAGGAAATAGGAAGAATTAAAAACAAGAGCAAAACAAAATCACAAAAATTAAAATCATTCACTTATAAAAAAACATATGATTAAAAAAAAAAACACCACTACCAATGAAAGAAACGGGCACGCAGGTAAATTTTTCTACTTAATTGTTGCACTTGCCTTACTATTTTGTGAAAAATTAATAAGTTAAATTATAAAAATAAAGGATTTTTATTTCTTGAATAATAAAAGAAAAAAGGAATAGAGAGATAGAGAAAAAGTTTTTTCTGTGATTTTAAATCCCTGATTTTTCTCTTCTGATTTTTCTTTCTGAGCCAAATATTTTATTGCAGAGTGAAAGCCAAAACCAGCATTTACCACAAAGTGACAGTAATAGTCCCCAGACAAATTCTAAGAGGAGACTCAGCAGGTTGTGAAAGGACTCTTGTCTGTTTTTTAATTATTATTAATTTTAATGAGAAAGAAATAGCAATGAGACAGTTTCAAGTAAGGTTATTAGGATAGTTGCAATACTTAATACATTGCATATTGTTGTCTTCATAGTATTTGTTGACAGTACAAGCTACAGAGATTATATCTTATCTAAACAATATTAGTACAAATTTTTCTTCTCATTGAACTAAGAGAAAGTAGCTGTATATCTGTCCTATTTTGTATATGCATAATATATATATATATATATATATATATATATATATATGTATATCACTACACAATAGTCCTTCATTTATATCCACCTTTTTTAGTCAGAGATGGGCATTTCGTTGCCATCAGAGAAGCTATATTTAGAGAAATCTTTAAAGGATATTTTCATACTTCATGCCAGTTCAAATATTGTAGATGCTTGCATTCAGCAAAAGGACCCAATAGAAACAAGATGGTTAAGGCAGTGGTCCTGAGGATCTCCGCCAGGTTGTTGAAACTAGCAGTTAGTTGGTAGAATTTTCACACTGACTATATATATATATATATATATATATATATATATATATATATATACTGATATCCGTGAACTGAGCAACAGCATTAAGGATAGCAGTGTGTAATACTAAAACCATGCCTGAATACCTATCATTCTGGTCTTCTAAATGTGTATGGCTTCTAATGTCATATCATTTATTACTATATTCTCTCTCAAGTAAATGTTTGTGTTAAAAAAGAGGTAATTTAAGAAAACAAGAGACAATGAAAAAAAGCAGGATTGTCCTGCTACAATGTTATACATGGATAGATTTCTAAAGTTCTGTATAAAAATGTGTACGTATGTTTTCACATTCTATAGGGATTTAAAGTTTAGAATATCAGTGATTGTTGGAAAACAGCAGTTCTATGTTATGTCTAAGGCACTTGATATTCAGAAAGATAGCGATGTTAAGCTCAAGTACCTATGTTATAGGGTAATAATATCATTAAACTTCTCTTTTGGAGGGTTAACAACTTAAGTTTGCAGACCAAAACATTAGAGAAAAAAAAAAAAAAAAGGCATCACGGATAGTCAGTATTTTGGCGCTGGCCCTTCAAGGTCAGTGAGGACTCAGGAAATAAAAAAATCTGTACTGTGACATCCTGTAACTTAGTGGTGTTCCAAATCTTCTGTTGAAGAAGATTATGGGGCCACAGAGGAAAGGGATTGTCAATGTATAGTGTGCCTAAGGAGAGTCACCTAGAGAGAAAACATTCTTTCAGGTTTTCACAGAGAGCAAATGGGTCCAGCAATGGCCATGACTCATCCAAATGGCTGACACTGACAAAAAAACCTACAAATTACTGTACATGGTTTCAGGGTAAATCCTGAGGGGATCTGATTAACCTTGTCAGATACAAAAGTTACATTTTTTGTTATATAGGCCTTGCTTTAACTTGTTCTTACTCATGCAGCAGAAAAGCATAACCCTGAGGTATAAGAAGTAACGCCATATTAATATGCTGAGCTATAAAAGGCTCACGCTGTCAGTCAGCAGCTTCTGACAGTGCCAGTTCTGCTGATAATCCCCAGTTTTCTTCTGCACCCACAATTTTGTCGTGATGTCCACCTCAGACCAAGTCTCTCCATCACTGGACATAAATGAGGCAGATGCAGCAAGACTCATGTTACTTCATCCCAGCAAGCCCTCAGTAGGATGAAGGAGGGCACTGCATAACCCCAGCTATCCCACACTAAGCATAGGGTGGGGTGCTACTTCAACTCCAGGGGAAGTTCAGGCTCATTCAGGTCTGTGGCTTTTGTTCCGTCCACGGCACTATGGGAGTCTCTGGCCAGCCTCACCTCAGCTCCCTGCCCTGTGTGTCTGCCAGACACCAGTAGCTTCACTAAGGAGCTAATCCATACCCAAAGTGTGGGTTCAGCCAGCTTCACACCTAAGTGGCAATCAGTCTATCACCATCCCCTGGTTGCCTGTGCGATGGGGCCTCTAGCCAGCCTCTGCAGCCCATGGCACCCACTGCACTGCTCCACTAGCACATTCACAGTGCAGGCCCCCAGGGTTCCCCGGCTTCGCTGCAGCTCTCTAGATGCAAGCCTCCTCTCAGGCTGCAACTCAGAGAGAGTGCTCAGTTTGCTGCTGTCCTCTGCTACCGTGACATCTGCCACCTTGCTCTCCCCGTGGACTCCAGCTCACTCTTCAGAGCTTCCCAGGGTCTTGGGATTCACCTTCATCCTTCTCTTCACCAAGAGTCTCTCCTCTAGCTCCTGGATGTCCAGAAGCCCAAGTCTCCTGGCATAAGAAATGGCCTTTTCTGTCGAATTCTTTTGTGGAACTGACATATTATTCCTGTAAACTTTGTTCTTATCTTATGCAGTTTCATACATGAATTCGAAATTTGCATTTTTCTGGACACGGCGACAACAGCACTAGAAAAAAAACACAAAGACGCGAACATGCTGACCCCCTCCTCATTGCTCTGCCACCCTCCAAGTGCTGTAGTGTTCATTTTTAAGAATTGTTTTATATTTTCATCATATTTCCTTTAAATGAAGCTGAACATATTGGTGGAATTTTGGCAGAAACAAAGGAAGTGATATTAGTGGGATTTTCAGCTACTCTGACTCATTTATAGCTTTCCTTTGTGTCTTCTCCAGAGTAGGAACATCACTTAACTTGTCATTCCAGAACTTACACAGGGCCTCAACATCAGTACCCTAGAGCACTCAGAATTACATCATTTCTAGCTGGGCAGGTGCTGGCATTAGGGATGGTAAGGCAGCAGTAACAGCTGCTGAATTCTTCTCTATAGACAGCCATTGATGTCTTGCATTTTCTCTTGGCCAGGACTAAGCTGCAGGATCACAAACTTGTTTGAGACAAACTTCAGGACACACATAAAGTCAATTGGGACAATCAGATGAGCTGGTGATTTTAAGCAGATATTGGACGTTCCTTCCACAAATCTGTGTAAAAATTCAAGAGAGACAGAATTCACATAGTCAACAAAATAACCCTGAATGCCTGTCATGTACCCCAAAAATGTTACTTAAGCAAGGATGTGTCTTCCGATATAAAAAATTGCCTTTTTTGTAACATCCTGTTAGCAATCTCCAATGGCATATTATTCCTATGGACTCTGTTCTTACCTTATGCAGTTTCATGTACATATTCCAAATTAGCATTTTGTTAGACAGAGCAACATCAGCACCAGGGAAAGCAGCAAGATGTGAACATCTCACACCAGCTACACATGCTATTTTGAACGTGCTTATCCCTCAATAAATATTAACTAGTCGATGATCTGGTTAGGTAAGCAACTGCCTTCTTCTCAAACATTGGAATGGAAGAATTTGAGTCAATGCTTCTCAAATTATGCTCCTTCTTTTCTTTGCACCAGATTAAGAGTGTGTCTTGGAGGACCTCTGGCCCTGAGACTGTGCCGCTCAACCTGAACCCTTATAGATAGAAGTCAGGAATCTCATGCATTTTAAAAATTGTGTGTCTTGCTTTTGGAAGCAGAAGCATTGCACAAAATTAGTACAGTCTCCTTTCTGGCATTTGCATATCTACCTAACCAAACTGTCAGCAAGGACACCATGCTGACGAGTGGCAGCTGGCACAGGTCCTTTGCTCACTCTCAGGATGGGTTGTGGCAAGGGGCACAGACTGACCTCAGCCCCAAACTCATCTCTGTGCCCAGCACGAGCCATCTGATGTGTCTTTAACTGCGGACATGCTGCTCTAACCATGGACCCAAAACATGACGGGCACCAAAAAGAGCCACCATTGACGGGAAGAGTAGAGAATGATTGATTTATGTGGCAAGGTAAGTGGCCAGCACTTAAAAATCAAATGGCGCTTCCATGTTAAGAAAACAGCTTGAATCATAAAATCTTCAAATGCAAAAAAAAAAAAAAAAAAAAATGTCTAAAAGTCTAAATGTACAAAGTTTGTCATTTCAACGACAAACACTGATCTTTATAAGAAAAGTCAGTAAACCCTATGGAATGAATGAACCTATTTTCAAAGAATATGTTGTGTGCTCACGTTGCCAAGTCAAAGTTTTTCTCAAAGCGGTGCTTTAAGGAGAAAAATTTTGAATACAGAAAAGAAAACAGTGTGGGAGATGGGTGTGCTGGGGCCTCCGGCAGAATCTCCCTGGGAAACAGTGAAAATTCTTCACTGCTGGTCAATCTGAGTTTACTGTGAGGCTTGCCAGGATCTTACCTCTGAGGGGAGCAGGCCTCATGCGCACAAAATCCCAGCTCTTCCTCACCTGCTTTAGATAAGTCGCGGTTGTTTCAGTCTGAAGAGACAGAAATGCTGCAGAAAGGTACTTCCTGATTGCTCACTTATTTGTATTTATTTTAAAGCTTCTCCACCGCAGACCTGATTTGATATTTTTGCATTAGGATCAGCAAAGCAACCCCCAAAATGAGGCTTTTCCAGAGCGTGTTCTCAGAGCCTGTGGTCTCCTCTCAAAAGCAAACCGAACCCCCTATGGTGAGTGAAGTTTCCTTTTTGTTTCCTGCTGAGAGTTCCAGTTCTCCATAGCCCCTTGAAATAAGATTTGCCAAGGAAGCTCTGAGCAATCTGACTTCATCCCTATGTAAAGCTGTCACAAAAGAAGTCACCTCCCTTGCCACTCTGCAGGAAGGGCCTGGCCTTGGGGAAGGCCCAGCTGCCATGTCCCTCTGTACTGTGCCTAGTAGTATTTGGCTAGCTTCTGGCCTGGAGCCCACAACTATCAGCTTCTCAGAAGTATGTTCTGGCGGTGGAGTCCTGGTGCCGCCTAATTTTACACAGATAGGGGGCTCTAATAAGCTGCTTTAGGCAGCCACTTGTGTCATAAGACATTCACTTTACATCAAGACATGTCTATTTGGCTAATAGGAAATGAAAGGATGGATTAACGCCTTTCACTTGCCATTAGAAGGCAGAGGAGAAGCGTGCTTCTGGCCGCCAGGGGCCCCTCCTCCTTGTTTCCTGCTGTCTTGGCTGATCTCTTCCGGCGCTTGCAAAAGTGAAGGATGAGTTTTGACTTTGTAGAAATTGGATGCAAGCCAGAAAGTCTACGCAGCCTCCGAACTTTGGATTATTGCCACAGCACGCCACATTTCACTTTTGATTTAAAGACAGAGAACATGTGGCTTCCTAAAAATGAAAAAGTTCTTTTGCTGGATTCCCAAAAGGCTAAGGTAAGCAGCTGTTAAAGGAGAAATTAAGAAACAGTCACCAGAATTCTAAAAAAGCCAAATGTAGTGAAATGGGGTTGCTCCCCTAACGCTGTGTAACCCTCAGGAAGCGGGAAGGTAAGTGTGTTTCTGTTTGATTCAAGACCATAAATAGGTCTTTTGGATGGTCCCCGAACTGTACACTCACATGCTATTGAGCTTGATGAAATAATAGGGATCCTTCTCTTCCGTAAGATCCGGACCTTGTGCTGTGCTGCAAATACTGACTCATCGGGTCCTGCCAGATGAGAGACAGCAATTGGCAGTATTGTCCCATGTTGAGGATATGGAGAACGAGGTCACCAGTTTAGGTTTCCATTACAAATGAGATCGTAGCTGCTGGTCGCTGGCTTAGCTTTTGGGTGCTGGAGACTAAGTCCTAGGCCGCTGCACTCAACCATCACTTCTTTCTTTCTTTCTTTCTTTCTTTCTTTTTTTCTTTCCTTCCTTTCTTCCTTCCTTCCTTCCTTCCTTTCTTCACCTCATTTTGCATTTTGAGACAGGATCTTGCTAAGCCTCACAGGCTGGGCTAGAACTCACAATGCCTGGGTCTGTACCTCCCACCCCAAGCGCGGGGCTTCCGGGCCCGTGCTACCGCGCCCGGCTGAGATCGATGTCAGCAAATGAAAGCCTCGGATTCTCAAGCTTTTTTACGCTTTAAAAAAACACAGGTGATCAATAACTTCCTCAAAAATGTTATTTTTCCACTTCTAAAAATGCCTTAATGTATTATGAAAAATATGTAAATAAAAAGAGTTGACAGAAACTAGCAAGTAACCTGATTTCTCTGAAAAAAAGGGCAGTTGAAGCCATAAGCAGGCCTTTCTGTAAGGCACAGGGAGGGAGGACAGAGTTCTCCACAAAGCCCAGACCGCGCCAGGTAAGGACAGAACATCCTCTCTGCTTTAGAACTTCTCCTGGGAATGTCCCTGAGGTTAACAAGTCAGAACACTGCTGCACAGATTAGAGGGGGAGGAGCCACTGCGTGCTTACGGAGAGTCTTGGACTTTTTTTTTTTTGGTATGGTCAACTCTTAAACTGAGGTTTTCTTCTTGAAAATGGCTTCTTGCTTGCTGGCCTCCACAGGCATACTTCACCGTGTGTTCTTCCTAGAGCCTGAGTCCACGCTTGTCCTTCCACGTCAAGACATTTTGTGGACTCCAAAGCGCTCAGATTTGTAGACCATCTGCCTCAAAGGGAACGGAACTTTCACCAAGATCGCATTTCTCAGTTCTCCTATCCTGGAGCTGCTCTTCCCAGGCGACACAACGCTGTCACACGGAATTCATGCGAGGAGAGAGGGCTTGGAGCTAGGCGGTGAGGAGAGTTCTGCCTGCTATGAAGTAACCACCTTAATGAAGCCGTTATGCTACTTAGGAGTTTTTCTATGCAGGCAGTTTGAACACATATGTGAGTCTGAGCACACCCTCAGCCTGCGTTTTTGTGCGTCTGCTTGGAAACAGGCTGTAGCCAAAAGACAGCTGGGTCCCAGGCTGCGGCCACGGAGCGGGGTCGCTCTTCCGCTGGACTCTCCACGCGAGCTTGTGGGTCTCGGTTCCTGCCTCTCCTCCTGCGGTGGTCCGGAGACCATGGGCTGGAGCCCTTCATTCAGCAGCTTCAGGAGCCAACCAGAGACTGCTTCTGCAGTCCGTAAGCGCGGCCTCCATGCTCTCAGGAACAGCAGCCCACTTGGCTTTGGTAGAAAGGGCCACAGAATGCACTTGGGCAACATTCTGTTCAGAAAGAATGCTTCTGAACTTCAGCAGAGAGACTGTGACTCAGTGCTGTCACGTTTGGCTGAGGATGCAGCCAATCTAAATCACCCTTCAGGGGAGTGTACCTTAGGGTAAAGCACAAAAAGCCCAGGGCGAATGCTGGGAATATAACCCAGCAAGTCACAGGCTAAGCAATTTTACTGCCTGTTGACTAGCAGCATATAATATTCCAGCAGATTAATTCATATCTCAGACTAACTCCACAACCCTCCTCTTCACAGGCAGACATATAAACAGGGACACTTGTAGATTGCGATGCTAACACAAATGTTGCTAGATATGAACAGATACTATTACAGTTTCTGCATAGCTGTCCCCCTAAAACCTCTTGCAGTCATGGGACAGCTTCTGGAATTTGTGATTGATTATTGTATATGTGAGTACTGCACCTCCCCTAGGGCAGGTGATTTGCATTTCAGTGTAAGCAAGGGAGAGAAGTTAGCTGCTTGAGCTGCTGCTACCTCTCCCTTCCCTCTTGCTCTTAGCTGCCACCATGACATGCTGCCCTCTGCCATGTGCCACTCCGCCTTGGAGCCAGCTGAATATGGACTGAAACCTCCAGTAACTGTGAGCTAAGTAAACCTTTCCTTCCCTTATTTTGAGTGTCAGGTATTTGTCCCAACAACGAGTGAAGGGTATCTAAGACAGATACGAAAGCAAAGTTAATCTTGTGTCATGGGTGCATGCAGGATGGAGTGGCTGTAGTCTTGGGTTACAGACCCTCTTCAGCTGTAGACAGCTCCTTACCTCCTGCTCCACATGACAGAGGTGATGGGGAGAAAAGGAGATGGCTTCTGATACGTCACAAAGGAAGCTGTTAGGTGTCAGGGACTTAAGAGTGAGGCCTTTCAGTTCTACTAAATGAGCACATCGCCCATCAGCCAGCATATTTTATAGAGATGAAGTAGGACAGTGTTACCTCACCCTGCTAACCCTTTCAGTTTACTATGAAAACCTGTATCTAAGGCATCAATGGGTACAGAAATAGACTTCAGATGAGAAATTCTGTATCGCTCTATCTACATGTAAGTATTGCTATATCCATACATGAAGCTACACAGACATTTTCCTGTGACGAGAACCCAAGTCCTGAGCTTCCAGATCACAGCTTTTCTAACTTATTCTTGAATTTCACAGCCATTTGCAGATAGCACTGTGTGCTCTGCTCGCAAACTGAATTTCCCAAAAAATGTTTCCACAACTCCCCAACCACCTGCCTAGCTGTACTCTTTCAGTCTAAATGTTAAATCAGTTAAAAATTTTTATATTAATTTGCTCGTGTGAACATTTAGATTTGTTAAAATAAGATACACCCCAGAGAGTACATTTTGGGCTCTGTGAACATTTTCTTTAAAGAGTGAGCTCTTCTGGTGAACTTACGTGCTCGAACGGAATGAAAGCTAAGACAGACATCCCGCTTTGCACACACGTATGGGGGCCTGCGTGTGGGGAGGGAGCTATGCCAGCCCCACCTCACTGTCCTGGTGGTGGGAATGTTGCCAAATGATGTACCTACTCTTGTCCAGACAGCTGGGTTCCTCCCTGAAATACACTTGCATAACACGGGTAAGTGCACGGTGGTATACTGTAGAATTAGTTTAGTCTTCTCTTGTTTTAACAGATGGCTATTTTCTATATGTACCACATACACAATGGAAATGCATGAGTCTTTGTTTTGAACCAACACCCTCACTGAATGAAACATGGAAAAGCAAAGCCTTCACCTACACCTGAAAGACACACCAGCTGAGGAGGAATGGTCCGATCCAAGGATTTTTTTTTTTTTTTTTGTCTTTACTTTCTCTGACGGCCTTAAGGGCGGTTTGGGTAAGGCACGTGGAGCTGGGGATCGAACCACCATCCCCTGCACCTGATGGCATTTGTCCCAGCAGGTGCTTGAACAACTACACTAAGCAGCAGGTCCCAGATGGTCCAATCTGAAAGGGAGGTGTCCTCCGGGATGCCTGCTCTTTGCTCTCGTAGCCCCAGGTGTGACCAGGTATTATTCAGAAGCCCTGATGTTCTCCAGCTTCCTCAAGCCACAAGGGCCAGAGATCACTTTCCATTTGCTAATCCACACAGCCTGCTGCCCGAAGACATTCAGAGCTGACCACTGCCCCGTGATGTACGGATGCTGAGTCCCGTGATTTCTGCTGTCAGACTGAAGCCAGGGACCTGCCCCTCAGTGACAGAAGCTACTCACTGGCTTACAAGCCAACAGCCTTGTTCCATTTCACCAGCACAGTGGTTCTCCACCTTCAAGGAAGCTCAGAGTCACCTAGAGGTCTTGACTGAACACAGCTCGCAGGAGCCATCTCCAGGGTTTCTGGAAAAGCGAGTCTGAGCCAGTGCTGATAGTATAGGTTCTTATAAATGTGTGGGTGACAGTAACTCTGACACTGCTAGTCTAGTATGGGAACACTTGGAGAACCCGTGACCTACAGAGCCAATTGCTTGTGAGATGCACAGTGGCTATTAATTACCTATTGGTCAGCTGAAGTCCCCTGTATTTTCTGGTCTCAGTGAGCATTGTAGATGGTATAAGGACCCAGGGTCTATGAGCAGCAGGTGACCAGCAAAGGGTAATAGGTTTCTAATCAGTCTATCCTCAAGCTCTGAGGCTGAAAGCTGGAGGCACCTAGGTATCTGGTGGGTTTTTAGGTGATTAAGTTTTTAAAGGATGAACTCAGCTAGCTCAGAATTTGAAGGCAAGCAACCAGAAATTTGCAAAAAGGGAATGGCTTAAGGGGCTTGTGCAGAAACTTTGAATTTATCTGAAATAACCAGATCATGAGTTGCAAGGGAAAAAATCCAGCTTGCTAACATAATCAGTTACATTTTCTTAACATCAGAGGAGAAAATGCTGGGGAAAGGGTAAATCTTCTTAAACACTCCCAATTTGAGGATTCCACCTGCTCACAGGTGTAGCCCTATGAGGCCAGGTAATTAAGAACTATGAAATAGTTGAGAATCTATAGAGGAACTGGGGTGATTGATTGGAATTGATCACACATCTTTCCTAGAGGAACTGATGCTAGGCACGTAATCACTGCTTGATTATCAAGCTATTTTGAGTAGGAATTAAGAACTGAGGTGACACATATTAAAGGTGGAATGGAAGCTCCTTCTACTTCTCTTTCGTTGCTGTCCAGATGGTGCAGACACAGTGTGAGCCCCTTCTACATGGGAGATGACAGCAAGACCTTCGTTTGCCCCTAAAATCGCTTTTCCTCTCAAGCATGAGGCTAGAGTGTCTACTAAATTATGAACTTAGTGGCATCCCCTGAGCAAATGTAGGGCCCACAAGGCAAGAAAGCAGAGGGCTTTATTGTCACTCTGCTGTCACAAAGGTGCTCTGTTCAGAGAATCACCCTAACCCTTCAAAACCTTGATGGCACTGGAACTGTCTATGCCAGTTTCATGAAGTATCCCCGTGGGTCAGTGGAAAGGCAGCAAGGTCCTGCCCTCAGAAGTGGCAGCCCGTCAGGCCCACCCACGCTCCTGCTTGCTGTGTGCCTCAATGACGTGGCTCAGACACGCAGAAGCAGCCTCCTGCCACAGATACTTTTCATCCTGGAGCCTGGGAGACTCTGGCCCCTTAGCCTGGGGGCTGCATCTTCTATGTACATCCAGATTGTTTCACCCTTTGTGCTCTCTGGAATACATGTATTTAAATGACTACTTTCTATGAATACAGAACAGCCTTTCCCCCATCCCCCGACATAGTCTTTGCTTCTTTCTTTGCAAAGCTAGCCCATTATAGACATTTTCTTCTTTTAGAAATATAACTTCATTTTAATGCTTGTTCATGAGGTCTGCATTGTGCGCTGCTAAGTGAAGATGTTAGCGGGCGATTGCAGTCCATGGAGAGAGAGAAAGAAGGCCAGCGATCACTCCGGCGAACCTTCTCGGTGTGCGCTCAAGGGAACGGGATTTTGAAAGCACTTCAAGTAATTGGTAATATTTGAAATAGTTTCGAAACAAATTGAGATTTATATATTTGCATATGCAAATGGCTTATATGTAGGATGGTGTTCTCTAGAAATTAAGAGGATTATAATATTAACTGGTCTATTCATGTTTCGGGGGCTAAATCAGTGATCTGTACTTTGATCTAAGCCCAACCTATCTGTCTTTGCCATTTGAGGCATTAACAGTTTAATCAGTTCACTCTGCTTCCCCTTCTCAATTAAAAAGAAGATATCAGTCTCACTTAGTAGTATACTACATATCGTTTTCATTTTCTCATGCTATTATAGGAATTGGACTAAATTAGAGTCAATGGCAACTCTCCTTTGGAATGGAGTCGGGATAATTAAAAAATCTTCTTCAGGAGAAAGATTGTATGGACCCAGTTTCACTTCTCAATTACATTGTTATCTTTGAGAAAATAGGGCAATTGATTTTCATTAGTTGACTTGGTGTCTCTACTAGCTGCCTGTACCATTTCCAGTAATTAAGGTCATTTCCCAAATACATCCTGATAATTAGCCACAAAATATCATCAGTGTTTCCCCACTGGTCATTTAGTTGGAGAGCGACTGGGGACAGTCCCTGACCTTAGAATAAGCATAGTTAATCCTCTTAACCACCTCATTTGTTTTCACAGATACTTGTGTTGAAAAAGGATTTCATCCAAGGAGAATAGTTCTTGCCAGTTATACGGCTTAGGAATGACTTTCAAAACTAGTTCTGAGGGGTCAAGCTAGGAGCAGAAGAGCGTTGCACTGGCGATATTCTCTTCCCTGCCCCAACTACATGCTGAGTACTTCATTTTGAGCTCATCTTGAGTTGGCTTTCCAACAGGATTCAAGAAAGAACTACACACTCAGTAAGATTTCCTCTACTACAGGTTGCTTTGCAGATTGCAATGTGCAAATGGAAAACTAAACTTCAGATCGAGACCCCAGCCTCATAAGCTCCACATCCCCCCACCCAATGCCTTTTCACCCCTTCCAGTGGCTGTATGCCTTGAAAGTATCAAGCTAATCTCATTGGCTTCCATGGTATTAAGGAAACTCTACCTTCCTCGTTCACTCCCTAACACAAGCCACTATCGTTTCCCCTGTAGATAGTAGCAGTATGTGTGACAGCTGTGTCTGGGTGTCCCCCAGAGCCTCATAGGTGGAGTCCTAGGTGGAGCTGAGCGGTGGCTGCATGTAGAATGTGTCGTGCTGGGATTGGTTCATAGCGCAATGCTGGGCTCGAGGGCACTGGCATTAAGGGTGTGGGTGCCAGCCAACCTGAGAAGCTCAGAGAGGACCTACATTACAGAAAGGGCTGCGGTCCACCCTGGCTGGCGTTGCTGCTTTCTGCCCACATGAGCTGCTCTCTTCCGTGAAACCTCCCCCCTGCAAGCCAGGCCACTATGAATGACAGCCTCTGCAAACCATGGGCTAAAGAAACCTTTCCACACTCAATTGGTGGGTGTGGGTCATTTATCTCAGCAATGAGAAAAGTCACTCCTGGCACAGTATTCTAATTTCTTTTCCTGCTTTCACCTTACACTCAACAGAGACTGTGACCTGCTTAAAACCTCATCACTTAGACCTCTGCCCAGACACTTCTGTGACTTTTCTCTACCTGAAGTGAGATCCATAAGGTATAGATTTCTTCTTTTTTATCACTACTATTTGTAGAATGCCTATATCAGCACCTGGAGCATAGTAAACAATTGGAAAATGCCAGATTAAAAAGAAGAGAAAGGAAGAGGCCCTACACTCAATTCTCCCATCCATTTTGCATTTATGAGTATATTGCTGAATGTGAACTATATACTGCAAAAAAGAATAAAGGAAACAAAAAGTATAAAAGTTATATTGAAACCCACTACCCATAATTACATTCGGTTTGCATTGCTCTGGCCGTAACCTGCAGAGACTTTTCTTTCACATTATTTTCTCTCAACACATACACATACGAAAAACAACTGAAATGTCCCCCACCAGTTACCATAGATTCATTCTGTTACCATAACAAGGAATACAACCTGTTGCCTTAGAATAAGTAATGTTTATTCACTTATTGATTTAGTTTTATTTTTTGTTTGTTTGTTTCTTTGTTTTTGAGACAGGGTCTCACTATGCAGTTCAGGCTGGACTTGAACACACTTTTGTAGTTCAGGTTGGTCGCGAACTCACACCGATCCTCCTGCCTCAGCCTCCCAAGGGCTGGCATTACAGGCATGCACCACCATGCCCTGCTTACTTTCTATATTTTGGAAGCCAGGAGTTTGAAATCCAGACGTTGGAAGGCTGTGTTTCCTCTGAGGCCTTGTAGGTGAGAAACTCTTCTGCTTTGAGTTCTAATTTCCTGTGATTGCTGGCTCTCTTGGTGTATGAGGCACGGTTTGAGGGTCTAGACTTTGCTATGATTGCTTTCTTTTCTGTCATCCTAAGTTCTTTCATATCTGTTCTCCTCTGTCTCTTTTTCCCAGCTTTATTGAAGTATCACTGTTAGGTACAACCGTACATACTTACACTTGAACATACTCCAGGGATACATCCTGACAACTGGATTCCCTACGCATTGTGCAAGGGTCACCACAATCAAGTTGGTTCACATGGCCACACTTTTCCGTAGTTGCCATTGTTTTGTTTGTGTGCAAAGTACTTGAGATCTACTGCCTGAGCAAATTTTATACACGAGTGCACAATATTATTATTTTCATCCTGATGAGCATCAGATCCTATAATTTATTTAATTTTCATTGAAAGATTTTAGTGTTGTCTGTCTCTTAGAAGGACAACTTTCACAGGGTTGGGAACTCAGTCCCTATAATCCAGGATGAATTCAGTTTAAGAGACTTAATTGACAGTCATCTGCCAATATTCTTCCTAAATTAGATCAGATTCACAGATTCCATGGATCAGACCTAGACACAACATTTTCGGGGGCTGCCATTCACCCCGCAGAGCTGTGTGCAACTCTCAAAACAACAGAAATCTAGATTGGCTTCCAGACACCTCTATCTATCATCTTTTGGTCTTCTAAGGGCAGCTGCCTTCTGTCTACTTGTCCTGGTTGCATATTTTAAGGCTTTATCTTTGAAGCGGGCAGCCAGGAGCCGGGAGAGGGGGCCTTATTGCTGTTTATCTTAGAGTTAGTAGGGGGTCACGTGGATATCTATCGTACTCTGCAATGACCACGAAGTGAATAACATAGTGACTTATATACATGTGAGTGTAAGTGCAAGTGTACTTGCACAGGTGTGAGCACACACTGCCTGCATCAGCCTCCCCATCCCCACACTTCCTGTATGTCATTGGGCATGGGGGTGATTTATTGTTTATGCACCTGGACTGTCTGTGCCCTGCCTGTCATCTCCTTCTCTGTTCTCTTGGTGCAAGTCCCAGAGCCTCTTAGGGCTATTTTTTGTTTTTTAATCTTGTTTTGCTCTCTTTCTCTATGCCCATGCTTGACCTATTTTTCAGAGGAATTTCTATAGCAAAGTTGTTTTTCAGCTCCTTCTAGACAAGATTAGCCAGAAGACCTAGTGAGACCTCTATTTTATTTCTTCCCATTCTACAGACCCTTACGCTGAAACTGAATGTAATGTAGAAGCGTGACTCTTGGGTCACCAGCGGGCCTGCCTGGTGCCCTTAGTGAATGACGTGTATGTTTCATTGAAAAGAGTGAGTGAACCCAGAGGCGAGGTTCCTGGAATGAAGACCCAGGCTCCCCCCTCCCTAATCAATGTTTGCCTTTGTGCTACCAACCTGCAGGACCCTGCTTCTGCACGTTAGCCTTGAGAGCTCCTCATGGGGATGGAGGTGCTCCTTTATTCATCATGTGACTAATTTCTCCAAAGAGAGGCTCATCATTCCTGTGAATCTCCAGCACAGGGTGGCAGAACCAACCAGAGCCTATGCTTCAGGGCAAAGTGGGAAGTGTGGGATTTATGCGGGTTAGTCACTCATGTTTGCTATTCTGCCTCTTTCTCCCAATGTATTAAAAGAAAATTGTCTGAAACAGCTTCTGCATTTGTTGGCTCCTTTGTGACAGAATTGTCTGGGACAATTCGGTCTCCCTGATTTATTCTTTAGTTCCAACGCTTTCCACTGCTTTCAGGCAAGTTTTTTTTTTTTTTTTTTTTTTTTTAATGTAAATCTCTGATTTACTTAAAATATTAAAATTGTCCACAATTCTCTTCCATGGTTACTCAGCTTGACAAGTTTGTCAGAAAATATAAAAATAGATGGCTCACAGCCAATCACATTATGCTTGGAGAATTTATGAGCAAGATCTTCCTGTTGATGTGAAATTATTCTCTGATGACGATGGCCCTGGAAGGGCCCCTAAAGAAGCGCTTCCTTTGGAGTCTCACCATGAAAGGACCACTGGCTGGGCACCAGGATGGGAGGAGATAGCCACATAGCTCTGCATGTTAGGGGCCAGAGCCATGATCTTCAGAGAATCAGGAACAGTACTGGAATGTAATGTCGTCATGCTGAATCAATCAGTTTAAACAGTGTGAATAGTAAAAAACTCCTACATGATAAAACTAATATTTTCTTTTTTCCTAGTTTCGCACAATGATTCCAACAATTGTTATATTTAAATATATACATCTGTTCTTTTTTCTAAGTGAGCATGTTCTCACTACTTATTCATCTTTTTATCCTATGAATCATTTCTTCATTTAATTTTATTTTCTTTTATTTTGAAGAGTACAACATTGTGCTCCCTGTGGAGGTAACCATACCAACCCTCGTGTGGAACTTAGTTCTATGTTCTATATTCATTAGCACTGTGTGTTCTGGCCTCAGGACCATTTCATTTCCAACTTGCGTAGGATGATGTGTTCTTGTGCTTAAATATAGATTCAAAATTTTAAAACGCAGCAATTGTGAATACAACGTTACAGAACTTGAGCTGTGCATTTCTCTTGGACCACTGTTCCCAATGAAAGTTACTCATACAGGCTGACAGAACTGAGTCAAGATAGAAGACATGGAAATGATGGCAATTTCTGGAATTTATTGTAAATATTTCTTATGACATTGCGTATATGGAGGCTTCTGACTTTTTCCAGGTTTTTTGTGCATGTCTGTTATTATATCTGAAAAGCACATGAAAAATTAAAATTGTCAAAGCATCTGTGACTACGAGGCAAGAAAGGCTGAGAAAGGGTCACAAATCTGAGTACACTATGCACATAACAAAAGTGAGTGAGACGATGGGCTTTGATGAGATTATTTACAGAAGGAAAGATGTACTAAAGATAAAAATTCTTGTTATTATTAATTATTGGTAGTGAAAAATTGAAGATATATGCTTTCCTGCTTTTCCTAGAATGAATATATAAAATGCTTAAATTGCTAATAATCCCACTTTTTAAATATTACTGTGCATTTAATTTTTAATGAGCTGGATTACACATAAAGTAAACCTTAGAATGTAACTGGTTCTGCATGTGTTCCACAAGATTAACAAACACTACTAATAAATCTTAATTGATAAGCCAGCAGCGTCTTGCAACTCGTGCACAGTAGCTTGTGATGCAGAACATCATGTGATCATAGCTACACCAGCGCTTCCCTGTCTCTCTTGCTTCCCAGAGGATTATGGGTGATCCTCTTCCAACAGCCGGAGTTTACACCAGAGATCTCATCCACAGAGGTGAAGGAGACAAAGCAGAGGATCCCCTCACGAGTGCTCCACATGTGGGGAACACTGCGAAGCTTGGTAGGAAAGCACCACCTGTGTAAGGCTTTAGCAGTGCTAGGGATGGACCTGTTTAGCGACAATGCAGTGCCGTGCTTCCACAAAACCCTCCAAGGTAGACAAAAGCAAATATAACCGTACAGGTCTCTTGCTAAAACTGTGCTAAAAGGAAAAGCTTCCAGTGAGATGACAGAGCGCAGGGATGCCCCAAGGGAGAGTGAGTGTCGTCATACGCAGTCGTCCTTCTCTCTCATGCCTCTCACACCAGCCTTGAAGGTGGTTAAAGGCCATTGTAGTGTAGCTCGCTTATTTCTAATTAAATTTTGCATCATATTTTCATATTGGTATCATTTTTTATGAATAATTGTGGATTGTGAAGTGGATCACCATAGCTTCCACCATTTCTTATAAGGAAATTCATTGGAATGCACAAGTGCTTTGGATCACAAGCATTTGTTTTTCTGGAATGAATTATCCTCACAAACCAAATGTTTCTGCACATATAATCCTATGCATGAATTCATATACAAATGAATTTCAATAAAATGAAAATTCATTTTTCCTTCTCCTCCCACCATCAGGTGTTATTATTTCTGGCCGATCTTTCTTATTTTAAGATGAATACTGAAAATATGTTTGTTTTATGAAAGAGGCAAGCAGTTACAAAAGGATATGGACATCAACTAGGCTAATACACCAACCACTGCTGTTAATGGAGTTGCTGGGATGGTGAGGGAGAAAGATACTTCACCAAAAATGGGTGTAAACAACGAGAGTCACCAGAAAATGCCAAACAAATCCACGAGGAGGGACAAGCAGGAACCACCTGCAGTCCCGATTCTCCTCACGACCATTTCTCCTTGGTGGGGCCTACCACTTCCTTCAGGAATTCTGCTGTGACCACGATCTGCTCATGAACTTCTACATTTTCAAATACTGCAAGTCATTTAGCAAACGCCAAAATTAATTTTCTGAGCAGAGATATTTAAAATTAATGGCAGGTCTTGTTTTCCTTTAGGAACAACATTTAAAAAGTGAAAGTAAAGTATGGTGGAAGACTATTTTAGAAACAGGCTTTGATGAAAGGTAAATAATAGTAGTTTCTACATAATTGAACAATGCAGTACATATTGCAGCAATCTGATTTTTTCCCAATGTCTGTTTTCAATACCTGAGATATTCCCATAAAAGTCTCTTAGTAGTGAGTAAACCGTAGATGATATCCATCCCCTACTTAAAGATGGCTAAATTACTAAAAGAAAACTTAATAGACGGTTCATTTTTTTAAAAAAAGCCAATGAATATAAACAAACAGGCTTGTCACCATCTGGGAGGAAGCAGCTGATAGAATATGCTAAATCCATAAAACAAGTAAATCTTTGCTTAAGTCTGCAATGCGCCATTAATTAAGCATTTTTACTATGTGGTTGATTTCAAAAAGAGGGAAAGAAACAGAAACAACTTTCATCCTGTAAACAGGCCTATAAATAATGAGTGCATCATTCAGTTTTAGTTCAATATCGGCCAACTGCAGCCAGACCCTGCAGAAGTGCTGTGCTCCTCAATTGCCTGTCATACAAGGAGAATGACTTCAACATTTGCCTAAACTAACAAGCAGGGAAGGACCTGAGGTGCTAGAGGTCACTGGTAAAAAGTCACACTGTGGAAGTGTCTCCCGTTCACCATGTGTACTGTTTGTTTCTCCAGCTGGCCAGTGTAGAGCTCAGGTGCGGGCCTCTCTGAATCCTCACTGGGTGGAAGTGACCCGTTGTTTCCCATTACAGGCTAGAGTTCTCTTATTGCTGAAAACATTTGAGGCCACTTGCTTGTTTTCTGTGCTTAGTACAGGGTCTACAGGGTTTCACTACATAGATTAGACTCTTAGTGATGCTCCTGTTTTCAGCCTCCCAAACGCTGGGACTATAGATGTGTGCCACCATGCCCCAATCTCAGTTGCTATCTCAGCATGCTTCTGAGAGTGGGCCTAGCACAGCATGCCTGACATCGAGCCCCAGTCCCTGCACCTGTCTAAGCACATGCTTTAGTCTGCTGAGCTATCTGGCCGGCCTTGGGGTCACTTCCTAATGGGATCTGTACCTGCCCCTCTCCTAAGGTCACATTACTGTATAACCTAACCAGGGCACTGATGGGTGTTCTGAGGGCAAAATAGAATTAAATCTTAAAGGAACTGTAGGCTGTTGCCAACCTGTACCAAGAACAGCCGGCAGAATGTGGGTGGGATGAGATCCTTTACGTATCAGATAAATGAGTGCCAGAGATAATGAACAAGGTATGGCTGTGTGAACATTCACAAATGGTATAGGATTTAATACCTTGGAAGGATAAGAAAAATGAGGCAAATATGTGCTAGGATGACTCCAGGATGCCTTTTGGAAAGTACTATAGAAATCCCATACCTGGAAAAATAGCTGGAGGAACAAAGAAGACTTAGAGAAACAGGATGATATATGTATATATGAGGCTGGAAAACAAAGCCACTCCGCGGTTCAGCAGGAAAGCTCCAAGTATCCTCTATTCAACCAAAAGCAAAGAAATTATCCTAGAGAGTAGAACAGAATCCTCAATGAGGAACTCCGTGGTCGCCCTCTTCCATAGTTGGGGCTGGTAATGGAAGACGCTGCTACACAGCTGGATCCAGAGACAGCAACAGAGACAACAAAAACCCGGGAAGGCAGAGGCGAGGTGGCGGAAGTTCCATCAAAAGCAAGACGGCCATGATGAGCACAGTTCATGCAGCAGTCTCTTCCATTTGCTCTAAGAAAACACCCGCAGTCCTTCCTGCTCAGGGGTTTCCTGCTCATCGATCACAGCATTCAGTACTCCAAAATATTCAAGGGAAAAAGTGTTTCTTTACTGAGTATATGCAGGCACTTTTCCTCACCATTACTCCGTCAATAGTAAAAGAGCCAGTGTTGTGTTCTTACACTAACCACCTCCGGAGAACATAATCATTATGTGAAGCAAATGTACAGTAATGAAGACAAAAATAATAGACAACAGTTTAGATACTATTTATGTTGTACACAGTATTGCAAATCATCTAAAGATGATTCAAGTCATATTGGAAGGTGTATGTTCACTAGATGCAGATATTGTTCTTTTTTATTTTTTAATTTTTAAAAAATTTATTATTATTATTATTATTATTATTATTATTATTATTTATTTTGTATTATGGCTGGGCTCAGCCTGCCCTGGGGGTGGAGCTGGTGCAGCACGTGGTGCTGGGGATTGAACTGTGGTCCCTGCAGTTGCCTTAAGCTTGTCTAAGCAGGCACTTTAGATTGCTGAAACCATCTTGACTTGCTCTGTTTTTAAATTTTATTAACTTTAATGAGAAGGAAATAACAATGAGATACTTTCAAAACAGGTTACTAGGACAGTTACAATAATTAATGCATTGCATATTTTTGTCTTCATAGTCATTCGGAGTACAAGAAGCAGACATGATATCTTTTCTAAGCACTATTAGTATACGTCTTTCTTCTCACTGAACTAAACAGTGGTTCTCAACCTTTCTCATGCCACAAACCCTCAATACAGTTCCTCATGTTGTGGTGACCCCAAACCAAAAAATAATTTTGGTGGCTACTTCAAAACTGTAATTTTGCTACAGTTATGATTCAGAATGTAAATACCTGATATGCATTATGTATTTTCCGATGGCTTTAGGTGACCCCTGTGTTTTGGTCATTTGATCCCCACCAGAGTCACGACCCACAGGTTGAGAACGGCTGAACTAACAGAAAGTAGCTGTATGTATAGTCCGATAGTTCATAATAGTAGTGGGAAGTCAGCAGAACTGGCAATGTTGGAAGTTCTCGGCCTGGGCCTTTTACAGCCGACACTGACAAAAGTTCTATAAAATGCTGTGTATGGTTTCAGGGTAAATTCTGAGGGGATTTGACTGACTTTGTCAGATGCAAAAGTTAAATTTTTAGTTATATAAGTCTTGCTTTAACTTGATCTTAACTATCGGGCAGAAAAGTCTAACCATGAGGTATAAAAAGTAAAGCCATATTAATTTGCTCTTTCGTCAAAAACATTCACAAGCCTTACACACTACTCTCGCTTGTGTCACTGGGCCTGACACTACAGAGCTCCCTATGGGTGCGTCTTGATATAACCAGTTGTTGAACTGACAAGTTAACTATCATGACTGAAGCAGCCCAAGTGTACTGAGCCTTCATGCAGAAGTAATGCATGAGGGAGAGGACACCAGGAAGCCAGATGGGCAGGAGGTCCATATGCCACACTTGCCAGCTCAGCTCAGTTCACCTCCAGGGCCACATGGTTAGGGTCGCTATGACCAGCCAATAGAGATGCCCCAAGCTACTTCTCCTCAATGAGAGATCTTTACTATGTGTCTAAACACCCAAGTGGACCACTGATACCATTAGAGGCGATCCTGAGACCCAAAATAGGTAGAAATATGCGCAGTCGGCAGAGCATTGACCAGGGTACTTTAACCATTTTCTTTCATAGTTAAAGAATGATCTAGATAGTCTCATAGACAACGCTGTAGGGAGTGACTACTCACCTAGGGGTTTAAAGACAAAGAATTGTGGGTTGGAACCAGTGAACCCAGCTCGAAGGGTCATGGTACACCTATGAGAGTGAACACCCTATAATGATCTCAAAACAGTGTTAATCTCCACATCAGTCTGAGCACACATCTCGTGGAACAGAGAACAAATGGCTAAGTAGACAGAGTGATTCCAGCCACTGAAACCCATCTGTCTCCAAAATGATCACTCTATCAGGGCACAGCAGGTTTGTAGACAAATTAGCCTTCATGGTAAGAATGTAGACCACCTACAATACAACAGCATGGATTCACTTAGCATGCCTGCCTCAGTCTGTGTTAATACCAGCAATCCGTTGTTTACCAACATAAGCCAAGTGAACACCCAATACAGCATTATTCCCCAAGAAGACCAAACAGTTCTTTGTCAGTCTGGAAAGAACAGGGTTCTTCTTGACTAGAATAAACATTCAAGCCAGGTGTGGTTTCATTTTTGCTGATTTGAGGATTGTTCTGCTTTATGTCTCTATGTTGTCCAAGATCCTCATGTACTCATAGTTTTGGCTCCTGGAAGAAGATCTGACCATCATGAAGGCACAGCTTTCTTGCTCTAAGTAGGTAGTGTCTGCACAGGCAGGCAGCTCACTGGAGATGTGACTGGAAGGTCGCGTCTCCCTCCCTGCCTCCTCCCTTCTCATTCGGCCTCCTGGCCTCCATGTTTTGTGCAGGTTTCCTCCATAAGAGATTTCCACCATGGCTCTGGGAAAATATGGACTCAAATTTGAGCCAGTGTAAAATGTTTCTCCTTGAAGTTGCAGGTTTCAGGTAGTTTGTAAGAGATCTTAATCGTTTACCTCAAATAGGGCAGTTATCATAAGAAAGGCAGAGGAGATACTGGGTCAACACAAAAGTTGGATCCCAGTGAGTCTCTTGCTGATTTTCAAAGTAATTGTGTAAGAGCTGTGGGCCTGGCCTGAGGAAAGCACAGCCACCGTTCAGCTCGAAGGAGAGTGTCTGCCTCTCCAGTAAGTTACCATCTCATCCTAGTGGAAGCGTTGGCTGAAGGTGCTGAGAATTAAGAATAGCAGCAGGAGAAGGCGGGGTGAGCTCCCGCTGTAGCCTCAGGTTCAACCACAGCCTTGGGGGCTGTGGTTTATTCCACTAAACTGCCTTCTCCTAAATTTCTCTGGTAAAAATAAACAACAGATTCTCAATGGTGCTATCTCTAAACTTACAGGAAATGCCTGAATCTTAGTAGCACCAGTGCTGGACCCTAAGGGATATCTTATGTACCAACCAAACTCCCTGGGGCTGGGGGTATAGCTCAGCGGCATAGAGCAGCGGTTCTCAACCTGTGAGTCGCCACTGGGGTCGAACAACCAAAACACAGGGGTCGCCTAAAACCATCGAAGAATACATATTTCCAATGGCTTTTTAAACCCATGCTATGCCATGGTGAGATGTGATTTATTGGAATTAGTAATAAATATTTCTCAACATATAACTAAATATTATTTTTGTGATTAATCACTATATTTAAATTATGTTTGATTTGTAGCAATGTGAATATATAATGCATATCAGGTATTTACATTCCGAATCATAACTGTAGCAAAATTACAGTTTTGAAGTAGCTACCAAAATTATTTTTTGGTTTGGGGTCAACGCAACATGAGGAACTGTATTGCGGGGTCACGGCATTAGGAAGGTTGAGAACCACTGGCATAGAGCCTGCCTGGCAAGCACAATGTCCTGAGTTTGATTCCAAGTATAAAAAAGTAAATAAAATAAAACAAAGTTAAAAAAAAAAAAAAAAAAAAAAACCTTACTAAGGCAGAAGTACTCAATCTCCAGCTGATACAACTGATAATAGCTGAGATGTTTTTGAGAACTTCCCCCAGCATTAAGGAGACCACTCAGCCCACAATTATGTCCTTGCACCCACACAGTCTGTATCAAGTTTCTAGTCAGGAGAGAAAATAGAGACCTGGGTCCCTTGCTTCTCAGAATTTTCCAGAACATAAGCACAAATCCCAGCCCTGTACGTGTCACATCAATTGAGCTCTTCTGCTTCCTTCTGCTTCCCCACTTTCCTACAGATTTTTATTCAAGAATGCTTGCAAGAAGTCATGCAATCGTGTCCTGAGCCCTGGAAATACATCTAAAAGAGCATCAGTCACAATGGTAGCCTCGCCAATCTAAGTTCTCAACTTTCCGGGAATCCAGGCTAAATTGCTTTTCTTCCATTTTCCACTCTTATTCGACCCCTAAGCCCTTTTCAAGATTGTCTTCTGATTTTTAGTGGAATCTTGGGTATGGTGTGTTTCCTTCTGGCAGGGCTCACAAGTCATGTTGACTTCTGCAGTGTGTGCTGAATGGAAGTTAGCAAAGCACAGCGGAGGGGTTCTTGACCTTCCATCAGAGCTCCCTGACATCACTGGAGAAGACTTGGGAGTGTTGTGGAAATAAACTGTGCGCTTCCTTCTGGTCAGTTGGCCTACTACCAGGGTGTCTGACTACTGCAGAGAGAGAGTGACAGTTACGGGCACTTTGATAGAAAAATGATGTCATCTTTAGATAGGCTCAGAAGCGCCTCCGTGCAGCCTCTGGCATCTGTGATGGTGACTTTGTATACAAAGGGCGCTTGCCCAGCACTGATACTGGGAACACATCACATTTGAGAACTGATGAAGGTTTTCCTCACACATAGCCAGATTTGAACCTATTCTTTCGGTGTCCTTAAAAATGACCACATAAAAATATGGATGAAGATCGAAAACCGGAAGGTCTGATTCTACATCTACCCTTCACCTGTGTGACCCTGAGCAAGTCGCCTCAAATCCCTCTGGCTCTATTTCACTTCTGCACGGGTACTGTGGAGCACAGAGCAGCTGCTGGGCTCTGCAGGTCCGCTGCATCCTTACTCACCACACACCTGGGCTTAAAGGAGAGGTGAGGAGACCTCCTGGATAGGGGAGAAGTTGCCCAGTATTCGCTCTACAGGAAGTGGAACAAAGGCTTCCCGTTCCCGTACAGACTTATAAGCTAACCTCAGCACTTCTCTATTCCAACAAAAGCCAGTAGCCAGGATGCCCTCAACATATGAAACCAGTTGAAAGGTAAAGAAGCCGAACATCCAGGGTAGGTGCTGAGCAGCAGTGGTACTGACCAGAGGAAGGACACCAGCCTGAGCCAGACATATGCGGCATCCGGCAGCTCGCTTCACGCCCCTCTGGCCTTCTTCTACTTAGGTTGGTGAGCTCCTCTCTGTGTCCTAGGATTTATAATCCTGCACACATTTTTGTCTCAACTACTTTTATTTTATTGCTGGGACAAAATCCCTGACACCCAGAATTAAGGAAGGAAAAGTGTATTGAGGTTACAGTTTGTGGAGGTTTCAGTTTGTACTCAGCTGGATCCAAGGCAGTGGCCCACGGCAGAGGGCAGCCATTCATGGCTGTGGAAAGCAGGAAAACAACGAGAGCAAAGGGGCAGCAGTGGCTGCAGCCCAGGCAGAGGCCAGCCTCCCTGCCTTCCTTATACTGCCCGCAGGCCATCTGTGTCAGGGCGGGTGTAACACTCACACTAGGATCCCAGCGTCGCTCCCGCCAGTCATTCCAGCACTGGACCATGAATTGATCACAAACTCTAGAAGCCAACCCCAGTAACTTCATGAAGTTTGGGGTTAACTAGACACAAACCATGGCACGCTTCTCTGCCATTATCTGGAGCAGTCTAGGATAAAGGCTATAAGCATCCCTTGCCTCAGAAGAACACAGGAAAGTTCATGTGGCTGAGGACATGCCTAGCCTAAGGGACAAGCCAAGCCTAAGCCTTAGAAACCCACAGCCTATGATGGCTCCTTGTTTGCCTTTAATTGAGAAGTGAGTGACAGAGGAGCTGTAGTAGATGCCACCAAAGTCTAGGCAGCAACTGGGAGTCCATCGGTCATCTTTTATCTCTTGCTGAATAACTCAACATCCAAGGATCCAGGGAAAAGGAATTTTGGGGGCACAGTGTGGCAAGAAACAGAAACAAATGTGGCACTTTTCCTTCTATACCAATGCTTGTCTCTTTTCTTCCAAGTCGGTGCTCTCCCAGGGCAGCGCAACGATTTGTAAAACTATGTAGCCTTCATGAAGAATATTGCTCTGCAAACGCTCAACACATTGAATATCAGAAAATGTTGACCAGAAGCACTAGAGCAAACCACGTGAGTGAAACACTATAGCAGAAGTGAAACCAAGTCAGTCGTCTCCATCTAAGCCACCCTGCCTTGTGTCTCACAGTCACAGTCCACAAGGGGGCATAGCAGAGACCAAGGTCCTCCTGCTGGTCCTGAATAAGGGTGCACTTCAGGATGGCGCTGCTGTGCACGCGAACAGACCTCTCCACCGACACAGGCCATACAGCTACTTCCTGAAAAGAAAACATTTCAAACAGGCTACAGGCAAAGATTTTAGAACTTTTGACTTTTACATTTTTTTCTGGGACCAGGGATCGAACTTGGGACCTTGCACTTACTTGCCAGGCAGGAGCTTACGCCTCTGAGTTATCTTCCATTCCAGAACTTTCACATTTTTAAAGTGGAAAATCTCACTGGGGGGAAAAAAAAGTTAAATGGAATAGAGAATGCCTAATCCCTAACTCTGGGGAGTGAATATTTTTCTTATTTTGAAGAGCAACAATTTTCAGGTTGAAAACCAAGTCGCTTGTCTCACAGAAAAGGGAAAGACCATTTGTGATTAAATACACGTGACGAGGAAAGGAATTAACCATTTTAAATGCCAAGTGAAGGTCCTGTGAACACAAATGTGACGAGTGCTGAGCTGGTCACCAGACACGCTTGGGACCTGGCGTCTCCCCTCACAAAGCGGGGAGTCTAGTTACGGAAGAGTTAAAGAGCTCTCCTTTCTTCTTGTGTGGTGTTTGTTTCTACTTAAATGCATACGGTGTAGGGACGCATTCTCAGTTCCGATAGATAATGACTTTTCAAAATATAATTGCATAGTTTATAACGTTTCTAATAAAAATTGGTTGGGTAAAATTAAAAGACATTCCTTTTCAAAAAGATTGTAATCCCAAGCCAACATACCACTGTATGAGAATGTCAGAAATAGTGGAGTGAAGCGTGGGAAGGAACCGTGAAGGACCATGGGTGTCGCTTTCTCTTGAGAGATGCGGCGATTGTTCTTATAGAAACATCTAGAATAGCTGCACCTTTTCCTTTCTTTGCTTTCTTCCTTGCCCGTAATGCAAAGGCCCTCCCCACTGCCTTTCGACACTGTTGATTACAACTTGTATTAAAGTACACATAACAGCCAGGTGCAGTGGCAACCGTCTGTAATCCCAGCACTCAGGAGGCTGAGGCAGGAGGATTGTTCAGAGTTCGAGACAAGCCTGGGCTGCTAAGTGAGCTCAAGGCGAGGGTGAAGTGCATAGTGCGACTCTGTCTCCAAAAGACAAGGGAAAATAAAAGTAAAGTAGCAGATTTTACCATCATGATTTGAAAAGCGTTCGCATCAGTACTTTTAAATAATTTAAGGCATTGCCAGCCATTGTCACGCTCAATTTAGTGCTCTTTGTCCCCACACTTCTCGGAAAAGCCAGAGACTTGCTGTCGCTTTCGGACGGTGAGTGTCCCGCTGGCAGTCAGCGGGCCTCAGAGAGTGTCAGTGAGCCAAGGTGACTCAGCACGGCACTAGACGCCCCACTCGTGCAGCCAGTGTCGGCCGAGCATGCGCTATAGAGAGCGCTCAGGGGGCCTGGATGTCGCGGTCTATTTTCTGCTCTTTATCAGGACACAACAGACTGGCAATTGTAGAGAAGTGAAGTCTATTTCTCACGGCTTGGCAGGCTGGGATGCACAGCGTTGGGTTGCTGGCAGCAGATGCCGGGCTTCTTCCTGTATCATGGCGTGGCAGAAGGACCACGTGGCAGGGGCAGGATCAAGCCAGCACAGGTCTCGACCTCCTTATGAGGACACCAGTCCTATCATAGGGCTCCAGGGTAATTAGCTACCCAGGATTGCACGTCCAGATATCATAAACATTACTTAGGAAACATGGGTGTCGCTTTCTCTTGAGAGCCATGAGTTTTGGGGAGATACGCCTAAAAACCCCAAACTGCACTCAAACAGAACCTTGCAGAGGTCTACACCGCTCAGTGACGTCTCAAAAGGAGCCTTCCAGGGCTCTCTATGGAAAAAATGGAAGACTTGGGCAGATAAACGGCCTCCTGGGACCATGGGGATGGCTGAATGTGTTCTCTGAGTCGAGCACAGTAAGCAGCAATGCAAAGGGAAAAGAATAAGAAGTGTTTTGAAAATGTACGTTCTCATTTTGTGGCCCTCCGGGGGAGCCATGCTCAGGAGGTGACTAGCAGACGTGTATAATCTCAGCTTGCTAATAAGTGATCACTAATGAGAAGCCAGACGATGAAAAGGCTTCTTAGCATGCTTTGAATCTGGCTTCAAACTGGGTCCTGAAAGAAGGATCGAAATCTCCCTAATTTATACATCTTTACTATTTTTCTTAATCTTTCTATTCGCTCCCCAAACATGAGTCACTTTCACCAGCACAGTTAGCTTCTTGTAAATCTTTGCTCAGCATCTGCATGAATGAATAAAAACAACAACAACAGCAAAACACAACTGTGTGAACCAGTCGTCTGCAAACCATAAGCTGCTTAAGTTTGCTGCAAACCGTAAGTTTGCTAAGGAAGCAATGAGTACGGAATCAATTTTTGTCCATAATTTTTATACAAAGGAAATTTTTGCCTGTAAAACTGGAAAGAAAAAGAAGAAACATCATTTTTGTTTCATCCCAGTTACAAGTGGACATCTTCGATTCCAGGCCACCCTGGACCATGTGGTGCTGATGTCTCCCAAAGATTAGCTTTTGATCTCTTTCTGTCAAGTTGAGACAATAAAATGACACGTTAGGAAGAGCTCCTTCGCCCCTCTGCTGGCCAGCTGCAGTATATCACATGCAATGGAATCCTGTCATTCTTGGTCTCAAGTAATTAGGGCCTTTGGGTGTGAGAATTTCTTTGCTAGAAATTAAGCAAAGATTTTCTTGCCCGTAGAAACAAAGTAATGAAGGAAACAGTAATTAACGTGAAAATAACAACGACTAATATTTTTAAACTATCTCAAGCAAGATTTAAAAATACATTACTTGCACTTTCCCACTGAAGTTTCTTCTGATCGGTTGTGATGGTCAGATTATTGTAATGTGGATTGGCCTACGGGCAGCAAGGAAGC
Organism: Myocastor coypus; assembly: GCA_004027025.1. Taxonomy (NCBI): domain Eukaryota; kingdom Metazoa; phylum Chordata; class Mammalia; order Rodentia; family Myocastoridae; genus Myocastor; species Myocastor coypus. The sequence continues at coordinate 25,916 of PVJA010002435.1, read as the reverse complement.
ATTCATAAAGCAAAGAATAGCATCACTTGTTCTATCTGACATCAATTCACCAATTTTGGGCCATCATTAAAAAAAAAAAACTGAAGTGACGATTCAGATATAAATACATCCTAAAAACCGAACAGGAGTCTCTCAAGGTAAAGAGGTGGTACAAGGATAAAGAGTAGAAATATTCTACTGGGACTTTGTTGGTGGCATATGCAGAAGAGGGAACTCATGCACTGGCCCTTTAGCTTTAAGAGCCTATGTTGATGCTAAAATTGACGCCTCAATCCAAATGCATCCAGTTCTCAACGCTCACCCTGGAAGAAGTCCTAGATAGGCTCCAGGGAAGAGAAACATTCTGCCTCTTGTGTGTGTGTGTGTGTGTGTGTGTGTGTTTTGTCAACTTCTATGTGAGGATGTGTGTCTGTACATGTGCCTGTGTACCTCAATATGTAAGATACTTTGGCAGAAGCTAGTAAAAACATGTTAATATATTTTTGATGCAGAAATGTTCTATTTTATAAATATTTTGAGAAAAGAACATGCAGTAGAGAACACTGGGTGGAGCAAGGAGAGAGGACAGATTGAAAATCTAGCAGATATAGTGCTGAACCTCCTGAATCATGAATACAAACGTGCTGCTTAGTCACAGACTTTGCTTGACCAGGCTGCTCTCTGGAAAAGTCTGAGAGAATGTTTTCTCTCTAGGTAACTCTACTTAGGTACACTATACATCGTTGATCCCTTTCCTCTGCGGTACCATCATCTTCTTGAACAGAAAATTTGGGACTCCACTGAGTTATAGGATATCAAAACACAGGTTAATTGGTCTGTGTGGGATTTTGAATGTTAACAGGATTTGGCTCTGCCAACAATATCTTGCATGCAAGAAATACAGTTTACGCAATAAGAAATCCATTGACTGAAAATCAAAGGAGCGGAAACAATATTCCTCATTACCAGATAAAAGGATGCCAAATTGGCCACATATTAAAAAGAAGAGTAATTTAAGCCTTAACTGCCCCTTTCAATTCCAGAAATTAGCAATGTAATTATTCAAGCTGTCCTATGTACATACACACATTTTTTCCTTCCTTCTTTCTTCCTTTTCTCCTTTCTCTCACCCCAGTTGTTTCTTCCTCTTCAAAAGTTGCTTTCACTTTCCTAATATCTAATTGTACCTTTGGATCCTGTTTACAAGTCCAGGTTCTTGCACTAGCAGGGCAATATGAGGTTTACCCATGCAGGTCTGATTTATTTCACTTATGAGTATGGTCTCTAGTTGTATCCATATGTCTACAAAAGTCTCAATTTTATCTTTATAGCTGAGTAATAATCCACTGTATAAAATGCTAAATATCTGTTATCCAGCTCCACACTGGTTTCCTCAGTGGGTGTTACTGTCTGTACTACCACTGGCAATGGAGAAGGGTTCATTTGTCCCCAGAGCACCTCCAGTATTCGTGTTTGACTGACTTCTTCATGACAGCCATGCTTGTTGGGGTGAGATAGTGTCTCATGGTTGTTTTAGTTTGTACTTTTTCATAACTAATGATGTTGATAATTTTTCATTTATTTATTTGCTGTTTATATTTCTTGATCTGAGAAGTGTATCTTCATCTCAGATGCCCATTTTTGGATCAAGTCTTTAAATATTGGTTTCTTGAGTTTTTATAATTCTTTATATGTTCTAGATAGAGGTTATTTATCTGAGGTGCAGTTGGCTAAAATATTTTCCCAATTCAAGGGCATTTTTTTCCCTCTGTGGATAATTGCTTTTGACATGTAAGATCCAAACTGTGAAGTATTGGCATTGTGAAATGGAAAGAAACCGTTTAAAGGAACGAGAAAGTGGGATGGGGAAAAATAATTTTCCAAGTTATGAGAATCCTTGAAAAACAGCCTGACATTTTGCAGTCTTATTTATAAATGAACATTTAAGAGAAAATATTTGTTTAATCAATTTACCCCAAACCTCACAACAATTAATATGCTGTGGAATATAACTCACTTTTTTTTGGCAGATACTTTTCTAAAATCTGAGGAAAATAATTTAAGTACGGGCCATGAATTCTATTTTACATTTGACTTTCCCAGGTAACCAGTCTTCACTGGCTGTAGCTGCAAACCCCAACAAATATTTTTTTAAAAATGACATTTTTCTCTTGGTTGGAAAATGTGCTTTTCATATTTCCTTCAGAACTTTGTTAAAAACTGGAAGTATTTTATAGCTCTTTCAAAGAAGAATAATAAAATCTATGCCTAATAATTCAAATAGCAATGATTAAATTAAGTCACTCCTATCTGCACCCCACTTATAACCAATGAACTGTCCACAATTATCTGAAAATGCCATTAATTTCAGAGAAAAGTTTGAGTGAATTATCACACTTCATAGTTAAAGATAATTGTGTTCATTTAAAAAATGAAAGATACTGTCAAATTGATGATCCAAAAAGCTACTGTTAAATTTATTCTTCTTTTGATATATGAGATATTCAAAATTTGAATAGTAGCATGTAATTTAAGACTGAGAGAGGATAATCAATTTAATTTTCCTTTATGATGTAACAATCAAACATGATACTTTTATTAGAAGTCACAGATTATTGATATAAGAGTAGATACCATACATTAGAGATGCATCTTGTGTCCATGAAGTTATACGTATTTCTCAGTACACTTATATTTTAAAGTGTTTTTAAAATCACACACATAGGTGCAGCAAGTATCTACCACTGTTTTCCATTTACAGGATGAAACTATGAATTACATGAATAAAACTGTAAAATAAACCAAAAGCAGAAATGACTGATTCCTTTGAAATTATACGTCTACAGATGAATAAGGTTGAAGTATATGATTTTATTCATACATATTAAGTTTTGAGAAAAAGTTTAAAATTCATATATAGCGACATGGTTGAAGTATGTATTTATATGATATGTATTTATATGATTGAAGATAATAGGCAGACAAATTATTCATACTCTTTATTACATAGCAATGAGAAAAAAAAACTGTCATATTCAACATGTTAAAAGGAGAAAAGGTTTGACAGCCAGCACAAGGGAAAACCCAATCTACAGCTGCTAGAAAACTGTACAGATGAACCAGTAGTCAAGTAAGTATCCACAATTAAGGGCAGCAATGCCACACTCCCGTGGGTTAGTGGAGAAGTAAAAGAAAAAATGCAATAAAAAAATGCAAGTGAGAATCCTGATGGGCAAATCTATCGTTTTGCCTTCTGTCCTGCCTGTATTGGCTGCAATTCGTGCCTGAATGGTAGCGTTCGGATCCCTGTCATTGTTTCCTGCTGAGTCACGCTCAGGTATCCTTCTGCGGATTGTCTTTAGAGCCTCAAGTTAAGGATGTGATGTCACATTTCCGAACTACGCCCCTACCTTAATGAATGTTCATTTTATGTATGTGTTTTTTTTAAAAAAAAATCATTTTCAATAAGAAATAACCATAAGAGGGCCGGGCATGGTGGCTCACGCCTGTAATCCCAGCACTTGGGAGGCTGAGGTGAGAGGATCGGTGCGAGTTCGAGACCAGCCTGGGCTACAAAAGTGAGCTCAAGGCTAGCCTGAACTGCATAGCGAGACCCTGTCTCAAAAAGCCAAAAAAAAAAAAAAAGAAAAGAAATAACCATAAGATAGTTTCAAAATATTTTAGCAGTACATTCTCAATAATTGACACATTGCATGGTGCTGTCTTCATAATAGTTATACAGAGCATAGGGTGTAGACATGAGGAATTTTCTGATCGATATTGGTAAGGAAAGAGAAAAGAAACAAAAAGAAAAAGAGAAAAAAAGAAAAGGAAAAGAAAAAATATTTCTTCTCTTTGAGCTGAGAGGAAGTAGCTATATACCGAGTCCAATATTATGTATGTCTTTTATGTTCAGTGCTCTGAACACAAAGATTCTGCGTGTGCAAGTCCACCCAAAAAGACTGGTCCTTGGTACTCAAGGTGTGGCTATAAAATAGTTCATTTACATTAACTTACACAGCTCCACCTTCTGTATACTTTAACTCATCTTTAAATTATATTGTCTTTGTTTCCTTCCCTTTCTTTCTTCCTTTTTTCATATCTCTCTCTCTCTCTCTCTCTCTCTCTCTCTCTCTCTCTCTCTCTCTCTCTCTCTCTCTCTCTCTCTCTTTTGTACAGGGTCTCACTATGCCTCTCGGACTCATAGTGATCCTCCTATTTCCTGCCTCCCAAGTGCTGGGGTTACAGGTGCGTGCCACTGCTCCCGGACTCCATCACTGGCTCAGCGCGCTGGAGAGCAGGGCTGGTGCAGCAACTGGGCAAGGACTTTCTTCGTCTTTTTGAGACAGTGTCTCATCATGTAGCTCAGGCTGGTCTTGGGCTCACTTTGTAGCCCAGGATGGCGGCAAACTTGCAGTGGTCCCCCTGCCTCTGTCTCAGCCTTGTGAATGCTGGAACTGCAGGCATGCATGCCACGCATGGTTCCTACATTACTTATAACAAAATGATGCACTGTGTATCTTGGGTAATTCATTGCTATATTGTTGTGAGGAATAATGGCCAGATATAACTCTATGTTTCATACAGGCACAACATTTTCTTTTGAAATATTTTTGATTCACAATTGATTGAATCCATATACAAAAGAACTTATGTATAAAAGGGTACACTTAAAATAATGAAATAAGATGCATTTCATACTACAATTTATTACACAAAATATACAATAATATATCATAAATGAGAATGATTGTATGTGGTCAATTATATAATGAAATATAATTTTAATGAAATGAAAATAATGAAGTCATGTAAGTGTACTATGATGTCATATTTATCCATGGGATCTTTGATTTATAGAATAGTGAAGAACAGAACGGCGAAGAAGGAAATTCCTTGATCTCAGTGATGTCTCCCAGAAATGCTCTGCTGGCTGCACTGTTTCCACCTGAGGGTACCAGAGAAGAAGCAAAGAAAGGAAAGGTCTTCTCAGAATTTGCCTATTTACCCAAAAACAAATATTTCAGAAAACTTCCGTTGTTCTGCGGTCCTTCCCTGAGAATCTTATGAGGCAGAGAGCATAAAACTGCTCCTCACAGCGAGGACTGCAGGGTGAGGCTATTCCCAGGCAAACCTTGCCTAAGGGTGTCTTGTCTTCAGCCGAGGGCCTGTTTGTCAGCCCCCAAGTCACCCACTCTCACCCAAGTTCCCTGTATCTCTTCCTCTCTCCCCTTAATGAAGGGACCTAATTTTCTTGAACTCATTGAGTTTGGGGGTAGATGCTTTTCTTTCCTGTAATGCCCCAGAGGGCACACAACCACTGCACCAAAGCTTCATAGGTTCGCTTTAAATCCGTTATTTTTTGTTCATTTTTTGAATGGCTGATTTAACTGTTTGTGTCAGAGAGGTGTTAAACTCCTCCGATACAGTTGTTATTATTACACTTTTAATGTATGTTAGCATTCATCTTATACAGTGGAGCGCTCCTACATTGGATGTATATGGATTTATAGTTATTATCTCTTCTTGCAGTTTTCCCCTAACAATTATGAAATGACCTTTTTTGCCTCTTTTAATTATACCTTGGTTCAAGAAGACATTATAAACAACCAGAATGGCTATCCTTCCTTTTTTCTGGCTCCTCTCACATGCAGTACTGTTTTCCATCCTTTGACATACACTCTATTTATTTCTTTTTGAGTTAAATATGTTTCTTGTATGAAGCATATTGTTGGATTTTGTTCCTTTTTAAAAAATATATATATATATTATGGCAGGCTCAGCCTGCCCTGGGGGTAGGGCTGGTGCAGCATGTGGTGCCAGAGATTGAACTGTGGTCCCTGATGTGCCTACGCTTTCCTAGGCAAGTGCTTTAGACCACTGAACCATCTCACTCGCCCCGGATTTTGTTTCTTAATCTACTCTGCCAGTCAAGGATCCAATGTGGATGAGCACAGGCCAAAATCATGCAAGGCCCTCTTGATGGTGGATCGGTGCAGTGTAGTGTTCTGCAAGACTGCTTCACATCACTGGGAGTCATGACTTCCCAGAGTTCTTCAGGGCAAGAAGCGGTGGCAGGAATCAGCGAGCTCTGGTTGAAGCTTGGATGGGTGGGGATATGGCTACTGCGTCTCTGAGCAGTCTTCAGGGAGTGGTGGTGTGGAATCGGCCAACTCTGGGAGGAAGGCTGGAGTGGCAGGGATTAGCCTAACCAGGTCTTTTCAGTGGTCTTTTGGATCAGCAAATGCCAGCGGGAAGGGTGAGGTCTTGATAAAGTTTTAAACCATTAATATATCAGTTTAAGTGATTCTGATGATTAATTTTAGGTATCAGTTTTATTGGGTTATGGGATACCTAAATAATGAAAACAGTACTGCTTCTCAGTGAGCCTGGGAGGCTTTGGGGTCCATACAGAGTGGGAAAATCTGCATACAGATGAGCAGCCAATACACATGTGCTTCAGGGCATGGCAACAAAAATGCTTTGAAAGAAGTGTCCTCTGCATTTGTGTGTCTTTGCCTCTGTTTCTGTCTCTGTCTCCCTGTCTGTCTGTCTGTCTCTGTCTTCCTCTCTCTGTCTCTCTGTGTTTCTCTCTCTCAGTCTCTCTTTTTCTCTCTCCATCTCCGTTAGTCTTTGTACTCTGAGTCTTTCGACAGTAGTTTCCTGAGTTTTCAGACTTTTTGCCTTGAACTGAGAATTAAATAATCAACTTATTTAATTGATTGGCCCTGCTGACCTGCATCCTGCCCATCTACCATCAGTGCACATTTAATAAATCAACTAATTTAAAGACTCAAGACCGGGGCCCGGCGGGATGGCTCAGTGGTGTAAAGCGCCTGCTTGGGAAAGCGTGGGCGGCTTCAGGGACCGCGGTTCGATCCCCAGCACCACATGCTGCGCCAGCCCTGCCCTCGGAGCGGGCTGAGCCAGCCATAAAAATGAGTGAATAAACAAACAAAGGTTCTGAAACAATCCATAAATAAATAAATAAATAAATAAATAAATGACTTAAGACCTAGAAGCCACACTACTCAATCACCTTTTTGCAGATAGCATGTTGTGAGTAGCAAGCACATGAGTCATGTCTTCTATTTGTCTGAACGTCTGTCTTTGTACCTGCACCTGCACCTGCACCTGCACCTGCACCTGCACCTGCTCCAGCTCCTGCACCTACACCTACACTTGCACCTATGCCTACACCTACGCTTACATCTATAATTCTGATTTCATCTCTCTGGAAAGACTCTGACTAATGTAGTGACCTAATGTTCTTGAATAATGTTTAAGAATAATGTTCAATTAGTCTTAAAATACTTACTTGGGATTTTCTACCAATTTCTAAATATCCATGACCTTTCTGTTTCGTTAATATGTAACAGAACAATACTCTAACTATATGTTCAAATCATCCAATCCTAGTACAATTCTGTAATACAAAAGAGAAAAAATATTGAAGTTGGAACTCTTTAATATAATGATCCTATCATAGAATTTTTTTAGTAGTTACTCTACTTACACAAATAATGTTCTGGTGTTAACATGGATGGTATTTCCTAGCACCTGTATAGAATTTTGACTTCAACAGTAATTAACTAGATCAGTAATTTGAAGTGCAAGGGCATAAGATAATAAAACATCAGTTCATATATAAAAGGTGTCTTATTTCTCCATGAAGACAAAAGACTGCCTCATACAATTGCTGTATAATTTGTCTCAATCACAGACAGAGACATACACATCACAGACAATCACTGAATGTAACTTTTAGATCAAGTGATTTGACCTTTAGCGTGGAGTCATGAGGACAGACATTGCCTCTGCATTTAAGGAACATGAAATGTCTTTATATTCGCTAATGGTACTTTTCCTTTCTAAATCAGGTCTAGAATGTTCCACTGAGTGAGCAGGCAAAGAGAAAGGGGGTTGAAGAGAAGGCAGTCACTTATCAACCAATACGGCAAAGGATGACATAGCTCAAGCCCCGTGGCTATTGCTACATATTGAAGACTACTTTATAGTTATGTTCATACATTTTTCAGGGCTGTAGCAAATTAACTACAGACATGAAAACCAAAGAAATTTCTTAAGGTGCTAAACACCTGATCCTCTCCTTTCAGCAAACTTGAAATTATTAGCTTCACCCCTAAAATAAACTATGATCCTGAAATGAAATTCTGAAGCGGGAATGTACATAAGGAGTTAGAGTTAGCATTACAAAACATCGTCATCATCATTCTTGTTAAAAATTCCTCCACCTAAAGCTTTAGCGGCGGCAAACCCTGTCAGTCAGCAGCACTTCATACCCCTGTCAGTATCGGACTGGCCAACTGCTTTCATGTCTACAAATGCATCTCATCCTGATGAATTTCACCTTTCCCGAATGTCTGTGCCTCTGAATATTTCTGGGGTGCAGCTATGAAATTAATCATGAAGTGTAGAAATATTTTTCAAGCTGAAAACAAAATGCATTTTTAGAGTATAAAACTGATATGATTTTACCTTGTAAGATTTATGTTAGCTTCTCCTCTTACACTTCGCTTTTTCTTCCTTAGTATAGCACTGATTGTTCTGAGTTGAAGTCAACATTTCCTAGATATGAATACTATTTTCACGTAGCTAAACTTATGCCAATACTCATTCAAATTTCAGACTACAAAGAACTTCGGAAATATAGCTACAGTCAAGTGCAAAACCAAACAGTTAAAAAACACAGTCAAGCCAGGGCGATAGGTGAATGGCTTAAGCTTCCCCTTGGCAAGCTCAAGATCCTGAGCCTGTGGGACAGCAGCCAAACAAGGAAAGGAGAAAGAAATGAGGCAGAATGAGGCCCACAGAAGCAGGTGGCAGAGTCTACTGTCAGCGGGGAGCACATTTTGGAACTTTAGTTCAGCCTTTTGTACTGAGAATTTTTTTTTTTTCCAACAGTAGGATTTAAGTAAGGTAAAGTACATCTTATGAGCGATGCCATAATTTTGCACAGAATGTATCTAGCAGCTAACATAACATTGGAAGAGTGGGACAGAATTTTGATACTGCCACTGTATAGTGACTTTATACAGCAGACACTTTTGTTTCTTTTGAATGTGATTAGATGATGCTAGAAGCATATTATGACTGCATACATCCTGTTAGATACGAAACCACATAACCCACCAGACCAAGCATTCTGATGAGAGCCGAAGATTTGCTGGAGATAGGAGCAAGCAGGTTGCATGTTTAGTGGACCAAAACAGCAGTGACATACAAAGCACAGAGCTTTTAAGGGCTTTTGTGGAGAGGGTGTCTGTGGGCTGGAACAGCCGAGGGAAAGCTAATCTCGGCAGGGTTATGTGGTCTGTGTGGGAGTTTGAATGTTAACAGGATTTGGCTCTGCCTGGGGCTAAGGGGAGGTGGGCCAAGACCAGGGCACAAGACAGGGTGGTTTTGGGGTTGTGGTTTGGGCTTGCCTTTGTATGGGGCCAACGGGAAGAGTTTGGGGACAGAGTGTCCAAGAAACTTTGAGTCCTAGCTAATCACGTATTATCTGTACCTAACTTTTTAGAAGGATTTTTATAATACTGCAATTAAAGGTTTTATTCATTTTCACCGTGGCAAACAGGAAAATATGTTTCTAATGGCCCAGGGACAGGATGCTCATATGCCCGCAGAAATGAAACAGAATTTGAAATAAATGATTAGGGAAATTTACCTTTATGGTACTAAGAGGAAAAGGCTTTTAGATTTCCAGCTACTTGTTAGAATAGAAGCAATTTGGAAATTGTTGGTTATTCTGAATCCCCACCTACCGCCTTAGGAGCAGACTTTCTTAACAAAAGACCCTGTTACCTAGTACAGTATAAAACTGGGCAGGCTCCAAAGGATGAACATGTCCTCCTACATATCTGAAGAATTAGACATATATATATATATCCATTTGTGTCAAAAAACATTAAAGCAGAAATAGCTGTGTAATGGAGAGGCTTGGTGGTTTTCTCAGGGCATGCATCAACTGAGACCTTTAGCAAACTTCTGCTGAGATATTTGATGATAGATACTATAAGTAAAGTACAAGTTAATTGGTCTTAAGACAGAGAATTTCAGAGAGAGGAGGAGGAGATATTCAGAGCTTCTAACAGCTAGCTTTGACATCATTCATGCATTCATATCATCATTAACTACTTTTGAGGCGGGGTCACATGCTAAGCTCTGTGCCAGTGTCGCTTACAGTCTTGGCAAAGGGATATGTCCAAATCCTCACTTGTGTCTTTCAGATCAGTGCAAAGAGGTGACTGGGTCTAGGTCCCTGCAGACGACAGCCTGGAAGAGGAGATTCTCAGAGAAGCATGAAATGAGCAACTTCCTGACAGATAATGCACTACGGGTCCCGGGTGCCTGTTTTTCTTAAAGTCATCTAGCAGGGAAGGGTGTGTGTGTGTGTGTGTGTGTGTGTGTGTGTGTGTGTGTGTGAGAGAGAGAGAGAGAGAGAGAGAGAGAGTGTACAGGGGAGGGAAGGAGAGAAGGGAAAGGTAGGGGAGGGGAGGAGAGGGGAGGAGCAGCTCTCTCAAGAGAACTTATTAGCCTTACAGGATGAGGACAGGCCAGTGTACAGTGGCCTTCTGCATTCTTGAGGGTCAGAGCTTGGTCCAAGAAGCTGAAAGCGACAGAAAACTATCAGCACCAGCCTGAGACTAAAAGCCTGGCGGCTCCCTAGAGGGCCGCTCCTGTGAGTCCATGCCGAAAGGCTGAAGAAGCTGTACCTCGTGTCCACTGACAATGACGACAGGATAGTATGTGCCTGGTCCAGCGGAGCGGAGCTTTGCCAGTGCAGACAGACAGCTCCTCCTCCTCCTTCCCTTCCGCGCAGCCCATGAGGCTGCTAGTTGGTGCCGCCCACAGACAAGGAGAGGCTTCCCTTCAGTTTGTTGGCCTCTTAGCTGACGCTCTCTGGAAATGCTCCCCCATCCACACCCTGACATGTGCTTAACTAACCTACTAAGCAATGCTTACTCCAGCCAAACTGATGATCACGGGGAGACAAAAGCTCGAGCACAGAAGCGCCTGCCTGGCAAGCCCAAGGTCCTGAGTTCAACCCTTACTACCAAACGGAGGATCACTGCTAATACGCACAGTGTCTACTGTAGTGCTTACACAGGTAAGTGCTTCATTACAAGGAAGATGGAATGTTTTATGTTGCAATGACGAACATTGCGGAGCTGGTAAATTATAAATTGAAGTTTACAATTGGCAGCATACCTAAAGGCAAAGATTTGAACAGAGGAGCAGTGCAAGTACTTCCCTAAACTACAGCTATGCTATGGACAGGGGCACAAGTTGCTTGTGTGCGCAGGGTCCCTGGAAGCCCTACCGGAACAGTGAGATGCTGAGCGAGGGGAGGAACCCAGTGAGGATGTCCTAATGAGATGTTAGCTGCTGAAAATAACTAGCGTCCCATCGGCAAGACAGTGAGGGCTCTGTAAGGCCTCTGCTCCACAGGGAGCAGGAGGGAGCGTTTATCTCCTCAGCAGCGCCGTTATTCCTGGAGGGCTCCACTCCCAGGCCGCATTGCTCCTTATGTCCATGTCATTCCACTCGTAGGCTGGGAGGAAAGTAGAACAGAACTTGAAGAATGAGAAAATGAAAGCAACATATGGGAAACGCGCTGAGAATGTCTACCAAGAGCATTTCTTCTTTCCGCTTGTTTAGAAAATCACCATCAGCATTCTTGGCAACTTCCCTCGCATTCGTGTATCAGTACCGTTCTTCCAGGTGTCCCCTAACTATGCATGTATTGTAAAGTTAACTCCTAAAGTTAAATGCTGGTAGCTTGTGCGGTGGGGCTTTGGTGGGTTGCTAGGTAGAGAAAGGGATACCAGAGCTTGCATCAGTTCTCTAACTTGCCCTGTGGTGTCCCCTTGTCATTCTATGACATGGTGAGGAGGCCAGCCCCATCTGTTGGCTCCTGAATCATAAGCCAAGTAGACCTCAATTTATAATTTACCAGCTCTGCAGTATTCGGTCATTGCAACATAAAATAATACACACCATTAACAAACGCATCTGGCCATTGTTTTCTGTAGCATGTTTCTGTTGATGAGCTCAAAAATATTTCTATGCTTCCATTTGAATAAAAGTATAATTTTAAGCAGCTGCACATTGTTTTATATTTATTGGTTATAATTAGTTTTCCAGTTTCTCCTATTGGACACTAGCTTTTTCTGGCTTTAATGATTCTATGCATTAGTTTCATGAACAAAACATTACACAATTTTTGCACCTAGAATAAATCCCTGGATGAATATGAATACATAACTTATTATAAATAAGCCACGATTGCACAGTGAAGTTACAGTTTACATTGTCACTGATAGTGAATGAATGCGCTGACGTGTCAAATCATCCTCAATAATTCTGAACTCTACCAGCCTTGGGAATATTAGAAGTTAAAGAGTTTTGCTTGTGAGGCTAAAAACGTTTTCTTCCTTCACTTATTGCATTTAAAAGCTTTCCCTTCAGATATGTTTTGGTTAATAAATTCGTTATGTTTTTATTTTTTAATTGAGAACTGATTGTATATATTGACCATGTATTACATATTTTGGAAAAGTGCAGTCCTGGTTGAGTGGCTGAATCGTTAAATGGAAATACATGTTGTATCCCATACTTACCTTCTGCAGGGATAGCACTTAAAAACTAATTCTTAAGCAGTTTTGAAGAGTACAAGGCACTGTTATAACTTTTTTCATCATGCTGTAGAGATAGGTCTTTAAAATTTATGTCTCCTATCTTGTTGAACCTTTTTAAAAATCTCTCCATGTTTGAATCTCTGCACTTTACAGCTTGTCTTTTTTGATTTTAAATCCTTCCCGTTCATCTCCCCTCTCTCACTCCTTCTCTAATTCTCCATCCTATTTTTCATTCTTGTTGATATTACTAATCTTCGCTCATGTTATGACACAGGTGTTTACATTAATAACAGATTATGAGGTTCTTGTTCATGACATACCCTCATTCTTCCTCTTTCTCCTCCTCTCGTCCCACCCCTGTGATTTCCCCTTGGATCACTTCTCTGCTCCAAGAGCTCTACCTCACAGTCCACTTCCGTGCATCCTCTATTATTCTCTTTGTACCTTGCCTCACTCAGGTGAGTGGTATCACATGGCAGTGAAGCTTGTGCTTTCGTTTAGTTTCACTGAGCGCTATGTCTTCTAGGGACATGCATTTTCCTGTGAATGTCTTGAACCTGCCTTTCATTACAGCAGCATAGATTTCCATTACATATAGACACTGCATTTTCCTTATCTGGTGATCTGCTGATGGGTGTACAAGAGGTGTGCATGGCTCCGCTATTACTGTTTGTGCGGATATAAACAGTAGAATGCACGTGTCACTGATACGGTGATTAAAGCTCTTCAGGGAAGCCACCTGGCAGGGGGCTTGCTGGGTCCCATGGCATTTCTGCTTTCTGTTCTCTGAGAACTCTCCATATAGATTTCCATGATGACTGTATCAGTTCACATTCCCACCAGCAAGGAAAGAGGCTCCTTCTTCACCACAGCCTCACTAGCTTTTGTTATGGTTTGATGTAGATTTTCTTAAAGATTGCCACTTATTTTGGACTAAGATAGAATCCTGGCATTTTTTAAATAATGTATTTAGGGCAAGGTCTAGAGGTTCTGCAGGGTCTCAACATGTAGATCACACTCGTGATTATCCTGTTTTCAGCCTCCCACGTGCTGGGTTACAGACTTGATTCACCAAGCCCAGTCTCAATCACAGTCTCGGCACATTCTGGGGGCAGGGCTGGCATTGTATATGGGGGATCAAACCCTGGCCACTGCGCTCTGCCTAAGTAGGTACTTTGGTCCTCTGAGCTATCTGGCCAGCCCTCTTGGTGGTGTTGTAATTTGCATTTCTTTAGTGGTCAGAGATACTGAGCATTTTTCCATATATTTATTGATTGTTTCTATTCTTCTTGCTCATTCCTGACTGGATCTTTAAATTAGGGGGCTATATTCTAGATATTCTAGTCCTCCCTCAGAGGAGTACCTGGCAATTTTTTTTCAAATTTTATTGACATCCTCTTTGTTCTACTGATTGTTTCTGTTGCTGTGCTGAAGATCTTTTAATGCCATTTGTTAATGCTAGCAGTTATTCCTTGTGCAATTTAACTTACTCAGAAAATACTTTCCTATAACTTTGTCTTCAAGTGTCTATCCTGTTTTATTTTCCAGTAGGCTTAATGTTTCTGTTTGAATGTTAACATCTTTGATTCATTTTGATATTAATTTAATGAGAGGTAGCATGAGGCATTAGGGACCCCATTCCATCGTCTGGGCACAGATGATAGATTTTCTGATCACCAATGGCTTAGGAGACCACCCTTTCTCAAAACATGCTTTTGGCCTTTGGTCAAAGATCAAATAGCTGAGTGCAGCAGATATTTCTGAATCCTCAGGGTCTGCCTTTAGCCTAGAACAGAAATCCACGGCTACAGTATGAGCATCGTACCAACCCAAGTTTGATCCATAGTTAATGGTTATTACATAACAAGGGTGTGTCTCTTTTACTGGTGAAAACAGTATTCAAGAATGATTTTATAGGAACAGTTGTCTGAATTTCAGAGGGTTGGGCACCAAGTAATGCTGGGGTGGGGCAAGCAGTGAAAAACATTTTTAAAAGTTTGGTTGTTGTGATTGTTTTAAAAAAACAAACAAACAAAACAAAACAAAACAAAAAAAAAAACACTTCTACAGGGACAATTGAGATAGCTCAATGGCATGAGTGCCTGCCTGGTAAGTGCAAGGTCATAAGTTTGTTCCCTGATGCCAAATAAGTAAACACCCTTCTGTACTGTGTTATCAGTAAAAAGACATAGGAGGTGGCAAAGAATCCTGTTGGTGTCAAGGGTCTATTACATTTTTAGAAGGGCACGAGAGGAAACTGACTGTACAATTATTGGTGAAAAGTGAGTACAGGAAAAGGTTCTGTGACTTGATCCATAGATGATGTGCGTTGTCTTAGTTACTCTTCTCTTGTTACTGGGACAAATACCCGACACTCAAAATGAGGAAAGGAAAGGTTTATTTAACTCACAGTTACTGGAGGTTTTAGGCCATATTCAGCTGGCTCCAAGGCAGAGAGGCACATGGCAGAAAACAACCTTTCATGATAGCAGTCAAAAGCAAGAGCTAAGGGAGAGAGGTAGCAGCAGCTTAAGCAGCTAACTTCTTTCCCTTCCTTACACTGAAATGCAAATCACCTGTCCCAGGAGAGGCAGCACCCATTTCCACAATAATCAACTATGTATTCCAGAAGCGTCCGCATGACTGCATGTGGCTTTGGGGGGACACCTAGACACAAACTATACATTAAATACAATGGGTGTGTGTTTTCACTGGCTGGACCTGCCTTCTGATGGAGCAGCTGGACTGCTGTCCACCTCTCTGTGGCTTTCACCCCACCTGCTCTCAATACAGGCACCTCCTGCCACTGTCTCGCTCTCATCCTCTCTGGGAGCTTAGCAGGAAGAAACCCCCCGACTCAAGAGCTGTTCCAGACCTGAGTGCTAACACCCAGTGCTTCCCCAAAGCTCCTACTGCCTGCCTGTGGCCTCCAGTACTTGTACTAAGACCACTCAGTAGCTCGTTACCTGGAAGGCCACTCTGGCCCTTACGTTCTCCCTGCTGGCCCCAGCTGCAGGACACTCTGCATTGCGGTACATTCTTTGGTTCTCCCTGAGCCAAAAAGATCCTGGTTTCCCTCTGCCCCTCACCCCAGCTCTAGTGAGCCAGGAGCACTGGATGGTGCCGCATTGTCTGTTTTCCACAGTGGAATTGACTTCTTCTGTGTCATATAACCCAGTTTTCTTTTACCCTTTCCTAGTTCCTTTGTGGACCCCATCTACCTGCTTCTCACTTTCCTGTCTCTCCAAGCTGTTGTTTCCAGCCTTGGGACAGGGTCTTGGAGAGGCTGAGCTGGTGACACATACAGCTCTGCTCTTTGGGGACTTCCCTGTTGGGCGAATCTCTGCATGCTATGAACACTTTCCCTACTGGTTCTCTCCCCAGAGGCCCAGCAGCCACGACTGTACCCTTATGACATGAACATTCTTGGAGCCTAGATATAGCTGAGGTCACAGAATGACTTGTCTTTCTCTGGCTACCTCAGTTCACACAGAGAAATATTCTCCAGGTTCAATCAACTGTTCCAGTGGGAGGTTTTCTTTATTTTGAAATTCTGAGTAGCACTGAGTTGTGTACTGAGAATATATCTGCTCTATGCATTCACCCACGAATGGAAACTTAAGTTGATTCTACCACTTGGCTATCATGAAAGAGTGGCGCGTCCACAGCATCGACTTTAGCCTGCGGTTTGGCCAAGAAGGTGGGCTATCATTGGAAAATACTTAGAATTCCAACTTGAAGGCATTGTTTTTGCTGATAGTAAAATGCTTTCATGCCTTACTAAAAGGCAAAATATAATCCACATAGCAAGTGGAGCAAACCTAGAATGAGATCTATGTATCCTGAGAAGGATAAAGATGTTTCTCCTTTTCACATCTGGCACAATCCTAGCGCTGTGGTCATTCTTATTAATGTTAATCAAGCCCTCCCTATCATAGCTGTAGACCAGAAAGCTGGCCATTTTATTTAGGCTTTAGATGTCAACAAAATATTTTTAATTTTATGAGAAAGTGTAATCCTGAGCATAATATTTAGTTTGTTAATCTTTGAATGTTTTATCTGTGCTAACAATATGTCTAACCTTCTGGGGCAATTGGATTGATCTCAACTTATTCCCTTATGTGTTTCCAATGTTTAATTCACAGGAATCTAATGGTTTAGTATGAATTCTTTGATAGTACCCTTTATCCCAACTATCATTGCTTTCATTGATGTTTATTTCATGGAGGATAAAATAAAGGTGCTTGATTTTAGTGTTGCAGTATGGACACTAAACCTCATAAAAATAACATGCAGGCATTCCTAGAAAAAAAATATCTTTTAATTACTGAATTTTAATAAGTGAAAATAAGCTCAAATGAATTATCTAGCCTCTGTTAGATACTTGTCAGGGGAAATTAGAAGCTGACCGCCTTGCCTGCATGGATGGGACCTTACTGAGAGACTTCTCTTTATAGAGAGAGTGCTTTTCTGATAATTTCCTTGACAGGAAGCTTTGACAAGAAGTACTTGGCCTAACTAAAATTTGAAATATTGAAATTAGTGCAGACTGCCATCATTTAAAGACAATTACTGAAAGTAAACCAATTTAATTGATATATAAAACTACATTACATATAAAATTACAGGATTAAAGACAGAAAAGTCATTCCTCATCGCTCATTTATTCTGTTGCGCTCAACTGCTGAAGAAAGGTGAGTAGATCTTACATTTTCATCAACAAGAAATGTTGGCTTTATGCATTTTAGCAGATTCAATTTTGTAAAGGACAGAGCAGGTTATATCTTTCCCAGGAAATCTGTGACGCTGAATGCCACAGCTTTGGGCATAGCTTGATGATGAGTTTCCTAAAGATAGAAATTCTCCCCTTGGTGTGGAGGTAGCCTGGGCAGAATAAAATGGAAAAGAAGGAAGGCTCATCCTTGTTTCTTCGGAAGAGTTCCTGTCTTCAACACCTTTTTCCATCTATGTCCCACCTTAAAGTGCAGAACCTTCAGCTCCCTAATGTGGTCTCCCACCTGGACCTTTAGTAGTGTCCAGGCCTTGGACTGCTGACTGGATCCTTCAGGATTCCAGGGCTCAGAGAGCCCTTCCGCACTGTTCCATCTCTGAGTCTGCAGGCAACGGTCACAAACCCGCCTTGTGAGTCATGCATAGAGGAACCTTCTCCCTCTAATGAAGCCTAACTGATGCACTCTTTCAACCCAGATGACAAGAGGAAGTACTTTAAGTATTTGACTTTTAGGTGGAATAAAATATTCTCTTTAGGCCATGTATGTATGGGCGCATTTTATATACATAAAACTACATAGAAAGAAGACTTGGTAGCAATGAAACGAGAGGCACCATGGACCGAGTAAGTTATGCTTAGAATTGATGATTTCATCCACTAGCCTTCCTTGTTTTAGAAAAACATGAGTAATTCTAGGAAGATAAAAGTTTCTAAAACACCTTGCTCTGGTTCATAGAGCCGTTCTTTCTCAAATTTCACACATCACAAATAGAATCAAGTGCTCTGAAGTCCTTTTATCACTAGCAATAAGGCTTCCTTTTCATCTGAAACCATGCCTTAAAGAGAAAAATATGAGAGAGAGAGAGAGAGAGAGAGAGAGAGAGAGAATGTGTGTGTGTGTGTGTGTGTGTGTGTGTGTGTGTGTGTGTGTATTTCTCGGGTTTGAAATCAGTAGTGTAGAAACACTTTTAAAGGGAGGGGTAAATTTATTCTGATTAAGTAATAATTTCACTAGAATGCCTTATTTGTGTTTATCAGGTGTGCTTGGTACCTTCCTGGGTACAATTTCCTAGGGCTATGTTACATGTTGACTATTTCTAGGGTATCCTGACTCCTTCCCCGACATGATGCAGGAGTGACATCCTTCATACGTTGAACTTTTCTGACTTATATCACCTGACTGACGGCTGCTTGTTTGCCTTACAGATGTAACTCTGGGCCTCATCTTTGCACGTGTTCCCCCAGCAACGATAAACTTCTGGCCTGCTTGTCAATACAATGGGGTATTATAAATAATAAGCCAGAAGGGTTTAGTATATTGCTTTGAGAATCCTAGCAAAGAATTGGAAAAACAAAAATTTTACCTCATAACACCATGGGCATTTCTTTGTACACAAAACAAAGGACATTGAGAATGGTCAGCATTCTTCTCACTGAAACAGTTAAGGAAATAAAAAAAAAAGAACTGAGAGTTAATATGGTTGAATACTGTCATTTGCCAGGTGTTTTTTCTTGTATATTCTCTTTTCCACTCACCAGAAGTGTATAAGATCATATTCCTAAATTATCTGTATACTTCCCTAGAAAAACTGACAACAGAGAAATCAAGTTACTGGCTACATTGTGCCAGGTGGGACCAGCCCCAGTGGAACTAGAACTGAACCCCGGGTTTCATTTATCTCCAGCACAGCTTCTTGGAAGTAATACTCTGCGACCTCCATGGAAACTCAAAAGGAAAAATTTGTTCATGTTTTCTTCAAAATATCAAAACAGTAATTTATTTATTCAAACATGCATTAATCCCTTTCATCATTCAGCTTTCAAGAAACTCCTACATTTTATCAAAGAAGAACTCTACTAGAATTCTACTAGCTCTATGAGGCTGGAGAGCCACAAATTATTCACTGTCGTATTCTTTCCCTGAAGAGTATCTGGAATGTTGCAGGTCCTCAGTAAATATTTACTAAAGGAATGAACTGAAAATCCAGGTGAGAGATGGCAGACTTTCGTGATCATAGGTTATTGGAGTCTCTGGACAATTGATAGTGGTTTGTTGAGGTTGGTGTATAGGGTATAGGAATTGAGTCTGACCTAGTGGAAGATATTGTGGAGGGAGGGATCAGGAAATCACTCTGATATCTTTACCTTTCTTAATAGTTGATGATTCTCTTATAGGCATGTAGAAAAGAGAGCATTGTTCAGATTTTGTTCTAATTTGCCCTTGTCTTCCACTTTCATTTATGGCCTCGCAGCCCTCCTCCTGCACGCCATTCTTCTGGATCTCCCAGAACTGCTCCAGAGAATGTGTAGATCATCTGCAGCATGTAGAGAGTCACAGAAGAATAGACTTCAAACCCAGAAATCCATCTCTCTAATTGTGAGATGACAGAGGTCATAAATAAATCTTGTGAGAATCATGTGAGAACATTGTGGGGTGAAGACCTCTGTGATGCGTTGTGTTGGCCCACTTAGTGAGATGTTTTTCTACTATGAAATCAATCCTACCATGTTGCAAGATCTACTGTTAGCTGCATCTCTTCAATCTCAATTTTTTGTTGCAACAGTTCAGTCATTCATTCATCTGTCCATTCATTCAATCCTGGATATGATAATGAACAAATTAGATGCAATTCTTGTCCCAAAGGAAACTGCAGTCAGTAGAGAAGGTAACAAGTAAACGAAACATGATGAGATTCCCCTGCTAGAGGAGCCCCAAGAACTGAGATGTACAAGTTGGCCCAGAAGCACACTGTGTACAGACTTCATCTGCTCTAAGAGAACCAGGGCAATTTCCCTGTAATATTGGATTTTAAGTGAGCTCTGAAGGATAGGTGGTCAAATTGTGTGGGTCTCTGGAAACTTTCACCTTCTTTTTCTTCCTTGAAGAATGTTCAGTGAGAATAGATAGCACTGGATGAAAGGTCAGACTAAACAATTGGGGCGGGAAGGGTCTGGTGTGATACACTGAAGAACTAGCTTAACCTCTGCTTCAGATGACATCCACCCCGTTTGCACGAGAAGGTTGACATTCTGAGTGCGGCATCATGCAAGATTTCTCTGTGCAAAGTTCAGGCACGATTGAACAGGGTCAGATGGACTGAACAGACCCAGTGAAGAAATGCTTGTTGCCTAAGGGGCAGCCAACCCTTCCAGAGTGACCGATGTGGGCAACAGAATCTCTACTAGGATAAAAGTCCCATACCTTAAAAAGTTAACCAAGCCTCATTCTCTACTTACTCAATGGGGAACAGCTTGTCATGCACTGTAGTTGGCCCTACTTATCAAATGCTGTTTTCAACCATTTTTATTAATTGCAGGTAATATTCTTCATCAGAGTCTCTCCACTTTCATAAGAAAATTATATATCAAGTTAATGGGGCCCGGCGGGATGGCTCAGTGGTCTAAAGCACCTGCTTAGGAAAGCTTAGGCGGCTGCAGGGACCACGGTTTGATCCCCGGCACCACATGCTGCGCCAGCCCTGCCCTCGGGGCGGGCTGAGCCGGCCATAAAAATGAGTGAATAAACAAATAAAGGTTCTGAAACAAGAAAAAAAAAAATAACAATAAAATGAAAATTTAAAAAAAGTTAATGATCAGCCCTTTAGAAAATCTGGAAAATTGCGAATCTCGATGCTATGTTAATAACATTCTTATTTGGGATTTAGAAACATTAGCAAGAACACAGAGTTCTCTTTTAGAGCTCAGAGGTGAAACTAGAGTGGCCAACTGTAGAAATCACTATGTTATCATAACAGTAAGGAAGGCTAGATAAGTATGATGTCATAGACTGTCATGCACAGTGGAAGCAAGAAAGGCGCTCAGCATTTCTTGAGTGAAAGTCATAGTCTATTCTTCTGGGAATTGCTTTTTATTTTTCCTTCATTTCAGGAAGAGCTCATTTGCTAAATGGAACCCACCTGCTCTTTCACAAAAAGGACAAATTTATTCTCTTCTTACTCCATTATTATTGCTGCTTCCAGCTGACCCTCCAAAGACTAATGGTGTTCTGTGGCTTAACGATACTCTCAGTTCTTGGGGATCTAGGTAGCCCTTGATATTCAAAGGACCTTGTGTATATGACAGAGGTGGGGAAGGGACATTATCACCTATTTATGTAAGTAAATGGGCAAGTCAAAGTAGAATACAATTCTTGAATTAGGTTGAACAAGAAGCTCAAAAAAGTAACTTTTGGCTTTTACTACCAACTGTTGTTTCTGGATTTCTTCCCTTTTGAGCTTTCAAAATCGATAGCACCTTTGACTCTGAGCTAAAACAGAAAGAGACCTAGTCTCACGTGGGTGAAAAAATGCTCAAAGCTGCTTGCAAGAAATAAAAAATGCGCACAAGAAATGCTACAGATACACACTCAGCTCTTGGGGTTAGGGTGGGCCCATCACAGACTGTTAAAAAGGCCATAATGGCCAATTTCAGTGAATCTTTGGAAGTGCGTTAAGCTACTTTCTTCCTCCTGTTACTGTCTCTGCACACTATTTCCCCACTTCTGAAGCAGAGCAGGGGCTATGCCCCAATGAGAGAACCCTTGGGCCTCCCAACAGCTCACTTCAGGTGGCAAGGCTCACGGACAAATCCTCGGATGCACCCTCACCTACCTGTCCGTGTCAATAGACACACTGTATGCAAACACGACAATGACAGTTTCACTGGCCTTGCTTCCCAAAGTTGGAGTCACGAGATAGCAAGCCAAGACTACATCCACACTGCCATCTTCATCTTCTCGATACAAACTTTCAATCAATATCCCCATACTATTTTTTTTTTACCATAGGCTAATATATAAAATAGTGAGATATTGAAATGGTCGTTAAAGTAAGTTACTTTGTGGTAATCATTCCTCATCTGGAGGAAAATATAAATGTCCAGGGCTATGAACGCATTCTGAAAGAAGTAAGTCCAGAGCTCCTTGGATGGCACAGGTGACTCTTACCAGAGCCCTCCCCAAGGAGTGCTTATGTGGCGTGCGTTATTGCAGACTCCACACGTGGGTTGCAAAAAAAAAAAAAAAAAAAAAAAAAAAAAAAAAAAAAAAAAAAAAAAAAAAAAAAAAAAAAAAAAAAAGGCAGAAGACCATGAAAGAGAAGCTTGAACACACTGAATGTTAATTTCACAAGAAAGAAAATCAATTACTGAAGTTAGAGAAATCTGTTTATATGTGAATTGAGAAATCTCAAAGATTGCACAAAAACGCACAAACCCCTAAAGCGATTTTCTGAAGCAGAGAGTACTACATGCTGTTACTTCAGGGGTGCCTGAGGTCGGTCCAGCTCCTTCATGAGAGCTCTTTATTCTAGATTAATTTACATATGCCTAATTAGATAAGAGCACTTGAAATAAAAAGCTATATGGAGACACACTATGTTTTTTGTTTTTTAAAATTTAATACTACACTCCTGTCCCACAATAAATAAATAAATAAATACATACATACATAAATAAATACATGAGATACTACTAGAATAATTCAGTTTAACTCTCTAGTTCTGAGGCTTCTGACCTAGAACTTAAGAGTTCGGGAATTAGTACTGTGGGCTTTAACTTGGATGAAAAGCATCACTGAATTGGTAAACAGGGTCACGTTTGGAGACGCAAGTGATTACTAGCATATTAGAGCCTGTGCAAGTCACAGTTTAAACTTTTTTATATATTTGGTACAGGGTCTTGCTATGCAACTTGGACACAGGGAGAGGTGTGAAATGTGAAAATCGCACTGTATATGCTAGTTTCCTGTTCTTTGTTTTTTCTATATATTTGGTACAGGGTCTCCCTGTAGCTCAGACCCCTAGCGATCCTCCTATTTGCTATCTCCCTAGCACTGGGATTACAGACATGTAACACCACCCCCAATCTAGGTGGCTGGCTCAGTGCTCCTCGGAGCAGGGCCTGAGCAGCATGTCATGCTGGGAATTGAACCCCACTCCCTGCGTTTGCCTAAACACTTAGTCCACCGAGCTATACCACTGGCCCTCATCCAACTTTTGATTGGTGGATCCATCACCCCGTAGAATAAAGCAGCATGAAGCTCTAGACAGTATGTGGTCTGCTAGAAAAAACCCTATTGGTGACCTGTGGCCTGTATGAAAGCCACCACCATAGCTTTGTCATCACCCTTCTATGTAATAGGACAGGACTTCCGTAGCCTGTTTTATACCTGGCATCTGGGAGGAAACGGTGATTTTAGATTTTGAAAGTAAGAAGTCATGATTCAAATGATTTGAAAGTAGTAGACTGAAGCAAACTATGACTTGCACAGGCTCTAAATGAATGTGTGTGTGTGTGTGTGTGTGTGTGCGCGCGCGCATGCGCATGCATGTGTATGAGTGTCTACATGTATGTACAGGTGTGGTTGCTAGAGGTGCAAGCATATGAGCAAGAGCGTTTAACCTAGCATTGTTAAAACTCAATAAATATAAGTAGATGTTTTCATGGCTCTTGTGTAGCTCTCCACGGCAACCAAAATCTTCTTCAATAGTAGCCCTTGTTTTCTAGATGCTATAGGTGGTTCTTTTTTTTTTTTTTTTTTTTTTTTTTTTTTTTTTTTTTTTTTTTTTTTTTTTTTTTTTTTTTTTTTTTTTTTTTTTTTTTTTTTTTTTTTTTTTTTTTTTTTTTTTTTTTTTTTTTTTTTTTTTTTTTTTTTTTTTTTTTTTTTTTTTTTTTTTTTTTTTTTTTTTTTTTTCTGGAGTTACCGGGCATCAAACTCTGAACCTTGTACTTGCCGGGCAGGTGCTTGTGCTGCTGAGCCGTATCCTCAGCCCAACAGGTGATTCTAAGAAGACGTTAGTCATATAATCTCTCCTTTCTGTAAAACAAGTATTCCAGCCTTGTGGACAAAACGGGGGCAGCACCACATCCTCACCGCAGGCAGGAGAGAGAATGCAGTGTAAACAGCGGTGCAGAGGAAGTGACGAGAGCAGTGACGTCAGTGGCTCTACTACAGCAGCTTCCCATTCCAGATGCAGCTTATTCATGTAGAGTTCCAGGGCCTTGCGGGGCTCCTCAGGTGAATTTAAGCATGAGAGAGGATCGCCTTGTCTTTCCAATCACAAATGTAGCAAAAATGGGACATTAAAAGTCCCCAGAACCTGGAAGGACAAAGCCTTGGATTTTATGACAATGACCCTACCACTACCACAGATCTGGATGTCTTCAGGCATGGTGCAACCCAGCTAAGAATAAAGCTGGTTTAAGATCTTGAATGAGTTCTATCTGTGCATGCTCCCCAGTGGATTACTATTGTCCCATGACGAAATAAACCCCACTATGGAGATTTACAAAATGTTTTCAACTGCTTAGCAGAATAATATAGCAATATACAGTACATGCAAAATATGTGAAATCTTTTTCCCGAAGGATGTAACATGTGGTATAGTCACTTATAATGAAGAAATATGAGAAGAATCTTCCGACAAATAAGCACTATAATCAAGGAGAAGCCACAGATCAAATTAATGCCGTTGATTTTGTAGAGGAGAATCAGCTTAGAAGCCTTTCAGGGCTCTGCTAAATTAAATTAAATAATTAATGTAGAATAAATTAAGACAGGATTGGAAGAATAATGCACCACATGATTATCTTTAATAATAGATTTTTTTGAGATATGCATGCTATGAAACATCAATTTATTCAAAGTACTCAGTGCAGTTTTGTTTATTATACTTACACAGTTGTACAACCATCAACATTATTTATTCATGACTATTTTTTAAAACTACAATTTGTGGAGATTGTGTAGATTCTACACAGTCATGGTGAGTAGAAGTTTACTCAAGTCATTTAATCGTTCTAGACTAGTTTTTCTTGTAGGTACAAAAGAAGTGTCAAAATTTGCCAAGAACCCACTATGTAAACAAGTTTCAAGGGTGGTCACAGATAGGGTGGAGGGGTCACGCTCGAGTATGTGGACTGCAAAAACTCTCCAAGGAGCTTTTATCCTTAGCACAACTGGAGCAAAAGAAAGAGACAAATAAATATCTGGAGATCTCTGGTACCAAAATAAATAATTAAGTGAAGCTTTTAAAACCTGGGAATAAACCCTTTTTGACAGAGGGAAACACAACTATATAGACCACAAGGGCATTCTGAGCTGACTGCTGGGGTCAGAAAGAAGCCCACCGGCAATGCAGACACCAGGCTGGAGAGCCGCTCTGAGGGGATTCCAGCATGTTCTATGGAGAAGCGCTAAATGGTTCTACAGAGGAACGTCTCATGTTAGGTTTGCAGTAGATGCCTTGAAGTTGAAGGTGGGATTTTCAGAGAGGGAAGGAAAGAAGCAGGAAAATAACATTGAAAGGTGAATCCATGAAAATGGCCCCCCTGACTTGGGTAGGGTGGCACCAGTGGCTGGAATGGAAAGGCTTGGCAGTATCTGCCCTTCGTCTTTGTGTTTCCTGTCATTAAATAAGGCTCAGGTGAGCAAAATGGAAGGTGTACATGTTGGTAACCATTAACATGTCATTTTCTGAGGAGGAAATTTTAAAGAAAAAATATTAGAAAGATATATATATATATATATATATATATATATATAT